>VZUI01049748.1:60000-71000 GCA_013401135.1 Cettia cetti
TCTTGCAGAAGGACACCACGTTTCACTGCAGTTGCATTGTAGCTTCTGGCTCCTGGCACACAAATTCACATTTGTTCTTTCTTTACTGAGCAAACTCCTGCTTTGGAAAAACACTTATTTCAGTGGCTCGGAAGTTATTTTACATTGAGATGAGGTCTACTAACAGCAGCAGAAACACATCCTTTGACTGTTGTCTTTGTCTTGATGCTTCTTGAGCTTGAGATTCTAACAAAATCCATTAGATGTGTGTTTTTGAGAAAGCATGAGACCGAGTTTAAAATCCATATTCTGCCTACAACAGGCACTCTTCATCTCACCGGTTCTACTGCTTCAGTCCTGCTTCCTAAAAATTTTTGATGGACTTCCCAAGGACTGTGGTCTCTGATAGAGGAAGGCCTACATTCTTGGAGTGCCACAATGTTAGTGATTGAATGCTGCTGCTTAAGGAAAGAAAAACAGCACCTGTTGAATTTAGACCACGTCAGGGTTGCTTTTTTAGGGATATGACTTTTTGCACATTCTTCCAGTTCTGCAGCTAATCAAATAATTTTATTTTTTTTTTGTGGACTGCCCACTTTTTTTTTTTTTTTTTTTTTTTTTTAAGGTCCAGCATGTCACTGATAAATGATGCCTTTTCAGCTGAGAAGCCTTTATTCTAAAAAGCCCCCTCATTGTGGGGCTTTCTGCTTCTTTCTTCTGCATGCACATCTGGGGTTTTCTGCCCTTTATTCAATCAGATATCTCCTGTCCTTTTCCTTCCTTACTCCATATTTTCTTACTCATGATCTGTGACTGTCTCCTCATGTATTATTGGTCACTGCTTTAGTGGGAGCTTTGGGATCTTTTTCTGCAGCGTGTGGGAATGTCTGTGTTAAATGTTGCCCGGGTTTGAGGAAGCTCCTGTATTGTCATGATATATTTATATATGCTTTTCTGTGCAGATGTTACCTTATTTTTGGCTTCCTACTATGTTTTTTATTGATGTATTTAATGATAGGTCGTGTTAGTGGCAAATGAAATAAAGAAGAGGGGCTCAACTTAGCACTCGTACTGACGGTTTGTGAAGGGAAGGGCTGGGAATTTGATGATGTCCTCTTTCTCTACTACTTTTCCACTGACTCGGAAGTATTTAATTCTGAAATATTTTCTGCATTTTTCTAATCGTTGCCTTGATTTCACAAGTGATCCAAATGACCCATCACCGGGGGAAGGGTTCCCGTTCCCGTGTCCCAGCGCCTCGTGTGCGGCGCTGGAAGCGGCAGCGGCGCGGCGCGGGTCGTGGGGATCGCCTCCCTCCTCCTTAGTAGAGCGGTGAATATCCCCGTGGGAGAGCGGGGATCCATTTCCCGACGGGGAGACAGCCTTGCCTTTTATCGCTGGGGCGCGTTCCTGCTTCATCCTCTCCCCACGGCACCCCCGTACGCGGCGTGGCCGGAAGGAGGGAGAGGGAAAGGTTCCCGCAAAGCGTGGCGATCGCTTTCGGTGGTGCTGCTGCCCCGCCGGGAGATGCGCGTCCGTGTGCGGGGTGCAGCCTCCCCGAGCCGCTCCGTGCCGCCGGGAGTCGCCGCCCGCGCACCGGAGGAGAAAAAAGGCAGAGAAAAGCGAAAGGTCTGAAACTCTCGATTTTTTAGGAATGCTCGTCGCCCCGGTTAGTGCCCTTGCTGTCCTCCCACGGCTCCATGAAACAATTCGCCGAGGCGGTGTCTAGGAAGAGCGATGGCGGTAACGCTGGGGAGCGGCGCTCAGCAGCGGCTGCACCCGCGGCATATCCAGGGCGAGCCTGGCATCCTTGCCCTCCGGGGGCATGGCCAAATTGGCCGGTTAGCTCAGTTGGTTAGAGCGTGGTGCTAATAACGCCAAGGTCGCGGGTTCGATCCCCGTACGGGCCAGGTTGGTTTTTTTTTTTTTTCCCCCTTGGACATGAGGAGATTGCTGACCTGGCAGAATATCGCTTTATTTTGGTTTAGGGGCGGAGGGGTAACACGGAAAGGAACACGGTACCCCCCCGATCCCCCCAGGAAGTTTGACTTGGGCGGTGATAGGGGGCAGCGAGTATGAGCAGGGCCGGCGCCTCTCGCCCCCTTTCCCGGGCATGGGGCCAGGCCAGCCGGGACCCGCACGGCGGGAGCCCGCGGCAGCTGGGACGCAAGCAGGTGGCGGCAGGGAGAAGAAGGTTGTCCGCCTAACTCCTCGTTAGTATAGTGGTTAGTATCCCCGCCTGTCACGCGGGAGACCGGGGTTCGATTCCCCGACGGGGAGACGGCGCTATTTTTTTCCTTCGAGCAGGGTGGGGATGCAATCCGCCCTCGTACTTGCTTTTCCCTACCGGGTCCTCAGCGAAGTTCGTGCTAGGAGACAATCAGTCCGAAGCTGGGAAGAGCGAGAAGTAGAGGTGGATGCCTTAGGGCAACGCCCAGCAGCGTCCTGATCCACCCGTGACGTCCGAGCTGACCCGAGCAGCATTGTTCTGCTGTCGCGATCGAAGCACGCGTGCTCCATGCTGATTTTCTCCTCAGACAGCCATCCTTCTGCTCTCATGAGGTAATACTGGGACCTCAACCCACATTCTTCCAGATGCTGATCAGCCAAGTTATGCTGCTGCAGCACATCTTAAACCATTTCCCCCCTCTACAATCAACAAGACAGCATCAAAATACATGTGATTAAGTACCACCTTTTCCACAGCTTCCCAAAAGCACAGTTTAAGGTTTAATATAATACCAAATATTCCCTTTATTCTTTAAAAAAAGTTTTTAAGCATCCCAACATTGTATAAGGGTATTAATTAGGCACAGATAGTGCTTTCATTTCCCTGAACACATCACAGCAGTTTGCCATTTTGCAGTCATCTAAAGCATGCAGAGTAGCCCTGTGAGGCCTTCACCAGTCCTTCACAAGGCAACAGCAACGGGGGGACAGTGTTAGCCCATCAATCTAAAAGAAGGAGTTCACATTTGCAAGTTCTAACAAGTCTACAGCATAATTAAGGCACGAGGTAAGAGTATAAACAGACACACTGAAACACCATGCAACAGCAGTTTGAATGGGCTGGTTTGCAGGCATTCCTGTTCCCAGAATGGCTCAGTGGAAGCAATCCGTCTTCTTCATGATCCGTGTCAGTGCACCCAGTCTTTGGGATTTCGCAGAACCTCCAGGATTTCTGCTTCTTTGGAGCTCTCTGGTGGGTTGTGCATGTACTCCCACCTGCAAGGAGAGGGGAAACTCACTCAGCCCAGCTGGCAGCCCCTTCTGCACCAGGCTGTGTTTGGACTGGAGTTACCTTTTCTAGGGATGCAAAGCTACATACACTGTTGATTCTCTTGGCTGAGGTGACAGATATGGTTACAAATCACAAGTTCAGTAAAAACAAATAATAATGCCACCAGGGTAGATAGCAGAAATGTTTGCTTCATCTTTTTACCAACTTTTGAAAAAGCTGGAAGGACAAGTTAAAAGGAAAGAGCAGTGCCCCATTCCCCACAAGGCATGCAGGTTTATTTGCAAAAATCTTTTAACATTCTCTTGTGACACACTAATATCAATGAAGATGAACAAAGAAAGGAACCCACAGTGACACAAGGCCTTTTTTCAGAATCTGGACTGGAAGCTCTACAAGTCTTTGTTGAATCTTGGTTTTAAAAAAACATAAATAGTGAAAGATCCTTTTTTTCATTGAAAAGGTAACTGAAAGAGGCACAACAGAGAAAGGAAAGCATCAGCAGTCAGAGAGAGATGGGTACATCCTCCTTCCATTTTTCCCCCAAGGAATGACCCACTCATGCTGTGAAGTGAGCTAGTCACACTGATGAAAAAGAGCAAAGCCAGACAATCCCAGGAATTAAAACATAGGACATGCTCCGCCACCAGGCCAGGGACACATTGGTGTTGTCAGTGGGATGAAGATACATGGTGAGAACAGCAGTGCCTACATGGTTACGGGGCAGCAGGCAGTTTTCCTAGCAGAGAGAGGTCACTAGTGACCTTTATGGAATTCATGATAGGATCTGTACTACCCACCATACCCAAAAGCAACCTGAAAGTGGGAATAAATAGTAAAGGACCAGATTTGCTGGTGTCACAAGTGTAAGCAAGATGGGTTAAAAGGGACAGTTAAAAACAGTAAAAAACCCCCCAGTATTTAGCCAAGCAACTGAGCAATAAAATGGCAGGTGAAATTCACTGTTGATTGATGTGATGGACACTGAAAAAAGCTGCATACAGATTGAGTTCAATTTTATTTCCCAGAAATGACCTTGGCATCGTAACAGTTGTTTGAAAAAGCCACCTCTATGCTGAACAGCAGTCAAAACCAGCAAACAGAATATTAAGATTATGAAAGGAATAATGAATTAAAACATTGCTATGCCACTGTGAGTCAGTAGCACACCTGCATCTTGTATACAGATATGTAGCTTACATTGTCTGTTCCTTATCCCCAGTTCAAACAGGGCACAGAAAAGCCTAGAGAAAGTGGCAAAAGTGTGAAACAGCAACTGTACAAAAGATTAAAAACACCAGGAGTTCTCAGCCTGGAAAACAAACAATGAAAAAGCCCCAGAAGCCTGTAAAATAAAAACTGTTATGGAGAAAATGAACAGGAAGAAAATAATGTTACTCAGTGAAAAGTCAGATGAAGTCATCAGGTTCGAGTAGAAAACAGAGGTACTTTCTCATACAACTCCCAGTTAAACAATGTGGAGCTCCTTGCCACACATTTGGCAGGACTGCCAGAAGCTTTCATGGTTTCTAAGGGCTACTAAACAAAAACCAATGGTGCGAGGACAAGAAATCTATCAAGAGAAACTAGGCACAAAAACCTTTTTTTTTTTTTTTTTTTTTGCCAAAATATCTCATGCCACACACTACTGACAACTAGGTGAGTACAACAAAGAAGCATCTGCATTTGCAGAACTGAGAACTGTACTTGTCCTGTTCTTGTATCAGGCATGAACTCACCACTAAGAGACTGGAGACCAGGAGAGACCTTTGATTTAATCCTGTGGAGTATTTTACTAAGAACAGTGCCTACTGCAGCTCCACATAACTACACCCTTACCTTGCAGTCAGTGGCAGAGACATAAGAATGCTTTCGATTCTTGATCCTGGTGTCAGGAGGCCAAACTTTGTACCTCTGTCATAAAGCAAGTTGAACTCTACATACCTACAGGAATGAAGAGATGCAACAGAAAAAACCTGAGTTTATTGGCAGAAGCTGGTTGTGCTTTCTGCAACTGGCAGACCTCAAACAAAACCAGTCTGTTTTTCTGCTGAATTGGGGTCATCTGTTTTTTAGCATCCTCTGCACAGGAATGCAGGTGTGACCATGCCACTCCACAAAGCACAGGAAAAGTGACCTCAGCTAAGAGACTAGAGCAGAACAACTGTTCAAAGGAGAGGAGTCTGCAGGCTCCTGTGTTGTACTGTACTCCTCCCAGGCCTCAGCCCTGCTGGCAAGCTCGACACCACAACTACCTTGGTTATTCTCTTCTTTGTGGGGGTGTCAGACATAAAGAGAGGCCTTAAAGATACTGAAAATAACCAGAGAAAAAAAAATATCTACTGTGCACTCTCCATGCTGAAGGACACATAAGCAGCAAGGTCAGAACAGTATTTCCTGGTTCCTGGGAAGATCTGGAAAGCAGCAGAAGTCAGATAGCTTCAGAGTGCTGGCTGGGACTTGTAAGTGATAAATAGACCATTTTCTGCTCCCAGCATAGGAACAGAGCTGTGACAATTCATCAGGGATTATCTCAATAGCCAGTACAGAGTGTTTGTACTTAAAGATACAGGAAGGGAAAAGCTCTTATCTCTCTGCAGAAATGGAAAGCTTTACATTTCCCCATAACCTGCAAACAGACCCCGGGAAATAGACAGGCCTCAAGAGCTGGTCCTGGCTGCAACTTAGAAAAGCTACTCCCCCTTTTAAACGTTGCAGGTTTGCTAAATCCTGTCCACAGACTAGATCCTGAAAACCCAATGTTCCCAAGAACAGTCCCACCAATTTAAGGATGCTTGCTTAAGTGACCAACAACTGCAGGCCAGTGATCTGAACTTGAATGCTTACACTTTTTCCATGCCAGTCTCACATTTCTCTGCAGAACAGGCAGAAACTAAAGACTCCAGTTAAGCACAAGGCAGGTGTAATTTCATTTCTCCATACACTGACATAATCACAGGACATGGAGAACAGAGCACAACTGTATTGACCAATGTACTTAAGCTTTTGCAGCATTAACTGCTGGTGACATTAACAAGCATCCTCCTAAGTCTTTTGCAGTAATTCTGGATTGGATTTTTTTTATTCTGGACCATGCCAGAATAAAAAAATCCAACCCTCTGTATTCCTTTACAGGAATCCTCAATTCCCTTACAGGAATTTCAATGCCAAGATCAGATGGAATAAATACATATGTAAGGAGCTGAAAGTACTCAATTACAGTTATTTCCTGACTTCCTGGGGTTTCCCTGCATTAAGAAGCACCATTCCCTCACCCTTATCTCCTCATGTGTCAGGGCAGCCCTATATCCAGTACCTCTGGGCTGCGGGAGGGGGCAGGATTCAGGACACGGAGCACACACATGCTTTGCCAGTTACACAGCAGAAGCTTCCCTTGCTTTTTGAAGGAGTTGGAAAGAACCAGTGGCGTTTCCTTTGGGTTGCTTGGGTTGCAACATGGGAGAGTGGGAAATGTCTTTGCAACCCTCTTTTGCAATCTAGTGCTGGATTTCACAATTAGTTCTATGCACAAAAATGCTGAAATTCTTGGTGAGCTTTTTTGGCCCACACAGCCTGTAACCATAAAGAACTAGCTCATATATTTTTTTCTTGCCAGCACAGTCCACCTCCTGTGTACACTTTTGTTCCTGCAGTACTCACCGTCCTCTCCGAAGCTGTTGCCATAGCTTTTCCTCCGGTGTGAAGGAGTCATGGCAGTGCTTTTTCACAATGGGAATGTAACAAGGCACGACAGCTTTGGCACAACTCTTTACAAACTGGAATACTTCCTCCTTGGAGGGAGAGTCCAAATCATCAAAGAAAATGCCTCCAATCCCTCTTCGCTCGCCACGGTGCTTGATATAGAAGTAGTCATCACACCTAGAAGCAGCATCAGATGATTGCTAATATGGTCCAGACTATTCAAAGACATGAACAGAACTGCAAAGAGCTGCATGCTACAGGACAGAACCAGTGAAATACTGACCACAAGTCAGTTTCTGCAGGGCTGGGTGCCCCACTGTTTCCCTGACTGCCCAGAGCCAGGACGGTGCAGCATCACCTGGAAAGCACTCCCGTGTCACTTGCAGTAAAAGCTCTGGTTAAATGGTCTCTGTAAAGCTACACATCACCACAAAGTCACTGAACACCATGGCAGATGCATCCATGTGGGTTGATCCAATACATATCCTCTACCTACTTGGAACAGGGACATCTGATTTCAAAATTTTTGAAACAAAGGGCTCTTGACAGATTCCATTCCCAGCATTATATGTAGTTCCAAAATTATTTGGACAGTTTTCATATGAACTCAAACTTGGAAGAGAATTTATTCTCTTTGCAAGTCAGGTAAAACAATTTTCTTCATCAAAACAAAAGTAATCTAAGGCCCAAAGACCAGATAAGAAAGCAACTGTCATGGCACCCTTCCTTGGAAAAAGGCTTTTTAATGGTTAAAACTTGGAAGATTGAGTCATTATAGCAGTGGCTTTTCATGAGCCATGTTTAAGTTCTTAAATGAGTAAAGGCAGCTTATCCTAAAAGCAATTAATCTCTTTTATTTACGGGGAGTATTTAGTTGTGAAATTACTGTAACTTAAATGACTTAACCCTACCTGTTTTATAATTCCTTGCTTGGGCGTGCAGGTCTTCACATGGAGAAGGAGAAAGCAAAGGGAAGTAGGAAGTAGAAACCATCAACATCAAGAAAACCTGGCCTTCCTTTAGGACTAGTTTTCCATATATCCACAACTGTTCTCAAGCATTATATATGGCATACCCATAGCAAGACAGGCATGGAGATGTAACAGATAACCTACGCTATTTTTTTATTCACTGGGATGATCAGTGTTTTTTATTTTATGATAGCAGGAAGAGTTAGGAAAAAATACCAAGTCAAACATAAAAGAGAGTAAGCCTGACAAAAATCTTAAACCTAGATCAGGCAGACAATGTGGTAAATGTAATAACGTTTATCTTCAGCAAAGTGGGGAAAAGTTTCCTACCCCATGCAGCTGGCATCGCTAACCTACTTAGGCTGCAAAGAACCTGACCATTAAGGCAGATTCTCAAAACTACCCTGCAAAAAATCCTCACACAGCAAGACTGTAATCTCAAGGCTTTAAGATGTGTCTCTCTACTAAGTGGTTGCCACCCAAACTCTAACACCCACTTTATCTCCTGTCCTCAGACAAGACCTAGTAGCTTACAAAAGGGCACCCCCACCTCCCTGTATACACAGCTTGTGGCAGATAGGATTATCAGACACAGAGCAGCTAGTTCCCACTTAATAGTGGAAGATCCCATCACATGTATCTCTCAGCTCAAGAACATTCCAAGTTTGCCTCTTAGAAAATGTGCTGTTGAACTCATAGTGAATGTGTCACCAGAGAAAAAAATACAACTTCATCAAATTATGAGGCTTCTACATTAAGGACAAGGTCCTTTATTTACCTGAAAATTAGGAACAAAAAAAGGCCATGAAGGCCAGACTGAAGGCAGAAAAACAAAAGTGGGATTTTTAGAACTGCTATGATGCCCCAAGAGCTCACACTGAATCACGCACATCGACCATGAGTTCACTGTAAACAGAATTCGTGCAAGTCCATGGGGCAGAAGTCTTGTCCTAGTTTAACACCAGAAGCTAAAAGGAATTTTAAGTTGCCTAGTGCAACAAAATCTTGATTAGTCAGCTTGGTTTTTCTTTGGGCTATAGACTTACGATCCTAGTTGTCAGCCCTCTGATTTGAAAAGTCCAGGATTCTGTAAATAAGATATTTCTTTTAGACACTTTGTCCCTGTACACTTGTGATTTTCATTTGGGCTTTCTGATACTTTTCAAAAGGCAGCAGAACCTACAGTTCCTAGCGTACACTTAACTGCTAACATCCAGTGCTGCTTTCTGCTTCCCCCCAAGCACACCTTTCCCCACGTACCATTTCTTGTACTTGGGATACAGCTTCAGATCGTGCTTGTCACAGGCTTCTTTCAGAGTCTTGTGAAAATGAACAGCATCCTCTTCATTCAGGTAAGTTGGAGTGAGGTCAGTCCCACCACCAAACCACCACTGTATAGTTCCTATGGCAGAGGCAAGCAGCAACATTCTTCTTTTAAACTTCTGAACAGCAACTTGTTGCTAGTGGTTCACCAAGAACTAACAACTACTTTTACATTACAAAACAAAACCATTTTTCAGTGGTCTTCCTAAACTTCAACAGTTAAAGATTTGACCACAAGGTAGCGTGATGAACAGTGACTTCAGGAAAAGATCAAACAAACTTCAATATACTGAAAACCATTTTGGACCACTGATCCTGACTACAGGACAGCAGTTTCACAAGACGTGCTGGTGACTCCTGACATAGCTGGGAGCAAACTCCCACTGGTTCTTGATCTCTCCATGCATTCACACTTCCTTTGGGCAGAGTCAGACATTTCATACAGTTCTTGTTGGATTATAATCCTTACCATCCGCTTCTTCAATTTCAAAGTATCTGTAGTTGAAGTGCATGGTTGGAACATGAGGATTCTTCGGATGGATAACAGAGCTCACACCCATGGCACAAAAAGGCAGCTTCCCTAGATAAAAAGATGCATAGAGAAAGCCCTTCATTTTTTCAATAAACTTCATTTGTTATCATTTAAGGAACATCACCATTTTCCCTTAGGCTCCAAGCCACAACAAGAAAATGTCTCATGTTGGGTCACCACAATTATTAATCAGTGGGCAAGTTAATTCACATCTGTACACTTCTGTGCACCTAACTCAACTCTTTCTTTGGTATTTGTTCTAAAATGTGACAATACTTTGGAGAACTCCCTAGATGAAGACCACTTAAAACGTAAGGCACTGCTAAGGCCTTCTACCACCCCCAGTCCTCACAATTACCCTTTGCTACACAAACGTGCCTTGTGTCCCCTTTAGCCTTCAGGTGGGGTTGGTTTTCTCCTTCCACCTCTCTGGTACCTAATTCCTGCACTGTTTCACTGCAGCGTCATGATTGTGAAACCACCTGTGCCTACAGTACATTCCTTATAGCAGCAAAATGGAGGGAGAAGCACTCCAGGGATATGAAAGTTCACCTGGCAGGCTTACTGACTAGAAATCACTATGATACAAATGAAAACCTTTTGAGCTTTGATCAGTCTGGCCTTCCTCATGTTCTGCTGTAAGGCCAGGTTGCTTTCGGAGCACCTGCACGGGAATACTCAGGTGATCACGTCCCGGTTCCCTATCCCAGCTGCGCGCTAGACGCCTTACCGTCCTTGCCCTTCAGAGACTTCCCCCTGCTCCGCATCTGCCGCGCTGCCTCCTCGGACAGGAGCCCCGACACGACGGACACGTTCACGCCCGCCTTCTCGAAGACCTCGCCATCCTGCAGCACGCAGCTGATGCCGCCTCCGCCTGCCAACGCCAGGCTCCAGGTCACGGTCACCGAGGGGTGACCGAGCCCGGGGTGCCGCTGTCCGCGGTCTCCCCCGCCGCTCCCCCGTACCTTCCTTCCTTTCCCAGCTGTCAACGGCGAAGGAGGCGCCGGGGTCCAGGGCGGCCAGGGCGCGACACATCTCCGCCTGCGTCTCCATGATGAGCAGCTCCATGCGGCTCCGCAGCTCCCGCCGCCGCCGCCGCAGCTCCCGCAGCCCGCTCACCGGCGGCGCCATGAACCGCTGCCGCAGCTCCTTTTCCTCCTCCTCCTCCCGGGCCGCCGCCAACGCCGCCTGCCGCCGCCACAGCCCCAGCGCCAGCCCCAGCCCGCCCAGCGCCGCCGCCGCCGCCGCCGCGCCA
>VZUI01049751.1:5954-164693 GCA_013401135.1 Cettia cetti
GCACTTATTTTGCCTGGGAAACTCAGAAAAAAAAAAAAAAAAAAAAAAAAGTAGGATATGTCTCTGGCACCTTTTTTTTTGCTTCTTGTGTGTGAGGTCTGGATGTGCTGAGCACAGTGAGGTGCTGCATGCAATGAAGACACCCTGGGAGGTGAGGGGTCCATCACAGGGCTATAAAAGGGGAGACAAGGTGATTCCTCACTGTAAGAGAAGGATCTCCTGGTCTTTCCCAGAGGGTGGAAATGCACTTGTAGCTGGGTAATGGCCAGTATCTTCTGGTTTTGGGTGTTGCAGTCTCTCTGTGATGTCCCTCCAAGGTGTGCTGCTGTTGCATCTGGCTGGGATGCCCATCACCCCAGGCTCAGCTTCCCCTGGGTAGAGGGCAGTGACCACCTCAGGGAGAAAGCCACCCTCCTTTTTTTAGCTGCCAGTTGCTGTCTTGGGCACTGAGGGAAGAGACCCATGTCTGCTGGCTGGAGTGGGGGAACAGGAGGCTGTGGGTTTGCTGGAGAACCTACAACAGGCTTTTCCTGAGAGGTCTGGATGAAGCTGGGTATCCAAAGGCTCCTTTGCCTTTGGAAATGCAGAAGGGCTGTGGGTGTTGGTGGCACCCTGTGCACCCAGCATCTGGGGCTGGGGATGCAGGGCTCTGCTGCAGGAATGGAAGGCAGCTCCTTTCTTCTTGGGCTAAGAAAGGACATTTCTGGGGGAGACACCAACCTGAGGCACTCCCCTGTGCTGAGGGAGTTGTTACCTCTCCATCCCCCCTGCTGCCACAGGGCCCTGCACAGTGCTACCTCCAAGGCACCTGGTCAGCCAAGCTCTATTTACTGTGTCTTTATTTATTATATTGGAGCTCAGGATAATTACTTTCTAACTCTGAACATTAAATATCATTTGTCTTGTTCCAGTAGGTCCAAATCTTTATGAATTTTATCTGACGCTTGCTCCCTTCAATTATCTGTCATCAGAAAAAGTTTACTGCTGCTGCAAAAATATCAATTTGCCAGAGGTTGCAATACATTTACTCTCCACCTCTGTAATTTACAAACTTACATTCTATGATTAGAAAGAAAAATGGCTAATAGAAGAAATATTCATGCAAAATCGATACTGAATAAGATGCTGCCACCTTTTGGCTTAACCTAATTCTACATCTGGGGCCAAATTCGTCGCTGGTGTAACTGTTTTCCTGGGAGAGTGGCTAAGCTGCCCTGGAGCTGGCTGAGAGGGATGGATAGGGATGGGGAGATGATGCATGATCCGGGGGGCTCAGCCCCTCATCGGGAATGGGGTATGGGAAGCTGAGGTTGTGTGGTTTGCAGGGTCTGGTAAGAGGAAATTTTCCATAGCTGTGCATCTGCAACAGAAATTTCCTTCTTGCACACCCAGAGCCAAAGGGGAGGTTCCTCCCATGGGATTTTCTCTCCCTGCAGCCATCCAGGAGGCTGTGATGGAGCTGCATCCTGGACACACGGACCAGTCCTGGGCTATGGGCTCGTGTCCCTGCTGATGTTCTGGGAAAGGGGGACTGGGAGGTGATGAGGCCCAGCACACGGCTGAAGTTGTTTAACCGAGCTCTGAACTGGTTTGACGGTTCATCTAAGCTTGGAGGCAGCCTCCACCCTGCCTGGCAGTGTCAACACAGCAGGACTGGCAGCACTGGCAGTCTTGGGAGCTCCTGAATGCACTTATCCTTCAATTAATGTCACTGCAACGGGCCGTGGAGCCCAAGTACTGCTGTGCTTTCAAAAGGAAACAAACCAGCCTTTAATTTTCATAGCAAAGATATTCCAAAGTGCTAAGTGCTACAGCAGAGCAATTGCAATGCTGCTCTGTCTCCTTGCCCAATGACACAGGGGTTTTTCAGCTGAATACCAGCAAGCATGTGATTAAAAGCTCTTAGGATTCTGCTGTTGTGGGATTTCCAGCAGAACTTGCTATTTCTCTCATATTCTTGCCCCTTTGTTTCCCCTAGTTCAGGGCAGAGTCTGAATTCAGTAATTGCCACCTGGATTTGCTTTGCTGTCTTCCCAAGGAACTTGTTTGAATAAATTGAATTGGCAAATGCATTGTTCAGCTGCAAAGCATTGTGTCAGGAATAATGCAGGTATTTCCAGACTCTATTACTGTTCTGAGCACACTGCCAGGGCAGGAGAGCTCCCTTTGAGCGGCTCCCTCTGCTTCCTCTTCCAAAGGAAGCACAGGATTTTTTGGCTGGTTGGTCCATGCTCTAAAGCAAGAGCAGAAGGAGCTGTTGGAGCTTCCTCAGCAAGTGCAAAACCTCTCATCCACCGGGGAAACTTCATTCACTATATCCCTATGGCTTGCACTTGTGTTTCCTTCACTAAAGCAGACTTTAGGGACTGCAGGTCCCAGGGAGTGGAGGCACAGCCGGTGCACACCACCAGGTCAGACACAGCATCCGGGCACAGCCGTTGTTGTGACACTGACATCTCTCCCAACGCCAACAAACGACTGTGCCCGCAGGGACAGGAGCCCAGGGCTCTGAGGAGAGCTGCAGACAGTGGGAGATGGCGCCACAACTCTTGTGCCTGCACTGACAGGTGACCAAATTTCCCCAGGAGATGCAGGGGGCTCTCACAGGTGAGTGGTCTCACCCTGTTCCGTGGGACAGGGTCCACCTCCTTCCTCAGCTGGGTCCTACAGAACGGAGGGCTGCCCGGTTATTTAATTCCCCCCCCCCCCTCAAAATCTCAGTGGGAGGATTTCAGCAGCTGGCCAGGTGAGCAGGGTCCTGCAGCAGCTGCGTGGCCGCAGAGGTGACCCCGCCATGCGGGTTAGCAGGGACATGGTGCCACCTCGTGGCTCGCGGCTCCGAGTGTCACAGTCCCTGTCCTTGTGGGATGGACATCTTCCCAACGGGAGCATCACCTTGCGGGTGCTCCACCACCTCCCCAAAGTGGAGGCTGCACCGTGGGCTTGGTAAAGGCCACAGTAAATGGGTGGAGGAAAACAAGGGGAACAGCCAAAATTCTTATCCTATCCCCTAGACCTGCATCATCTGGAGAGTGGGTATGACCCAAATCAGAGTCATCACTTTTGGAGATGATTTCTTAAGGGCTCTCTGCCCACTGTGGGATTCATGACCTAAGGGGTCCTTGTCCCCTGCTATTCCCCCCGGATCTGTCCTTTTCCTTTTGGCTCCCAAGCTCTGCCAGGACCCCCCTGCCCATCCTCCCCTGCTGAGTTGCAGAAGACCCACTCATCTGTACCAAAAATGGGTTTTGTCCCCTCCTGTGCTGACAGCATAAAACAAACCCCACTTATAAGATAATTTAGGTTTTGTTCTTAGTGCTACAAAACAGGAAGAAAGATGGGCTCATTTATCTAGATAAAAATAAGAATATTAAAGACAATGTTGAGGCTTTGCACTGTGACTAAATCATCATCAGCTGAAATACTTAAGGAATAGAGTCTTGGTCTTTTGGTGAAACACTTTAATTCAGAACCAGCAATGCAACGAATAAGGAGTATTTGGGGTTTAACTTCCCTTGCTAATTGCTGTCATCATGGTAGTGCCTAGGAAATTTGGGGCTCAGTAGTGCTGGACTGGGTTCTGTCATGCTGTTTGCAGTATGGACTCAACAAAAAGATAATTGTTATTCCAGAAAATCTGCCATGGAGGTCCCAAATCTTTTTCTGCTAGGTAAGACATTAGAGTTTGATCAGTGACCAGAAATTATCTGATAAGGGATTTATTTTCCCTCTACAATTAGAAAGACTGTGGCAACGATTCCCATCCTTTGAGATAGCTTTTTCAGAGGTACCCTCTGTACCCTCCCACTGCCAGCTTGACTCCTCTCTGTGTCCTTTCCTTTTGGTTTGGGACATTCCCAAACAGAAAAGCAAATGGGTTAATTCTGCTGATTTTTTTGTTCCTCCTGCACACCCTACTGGGTGCTCTAAAAGGGGGTTGGAGTCATAGTGGGTATCAGAGTCAGTGGCAGATATGGTGGGGTTTACCTCTAAAACACCAAATATGAGATTCTCCCCAAGGGCCAAGAGCTGGAACTGGGAGCATTTTGTCTCTGAAGTTCAGCCAACAAAGCCAAGGGGGCTTTTTTGTATAACCCAAGGAGATGATATCATGTCCTTTACAGGCATTTATCACCAAAAATTAGCCATCAGAGGTGGTCCTTCCTAGTTTATTTCGTAATTTAGGAAGAGGTTTTTAAAGAAGAGACTGTTCTACTGAAGAAGTGAGCTCCTGCTGGTACAATGGTATCTGTGTAAATCCAGCAGCGGAATGGGGGCTGCCGATGAGCCCTCAGGCACTTAGCTAGGATTTTCCAAGGAGCCTAAGGGCTGATACACACTTAAAACTCAATGGGATTTAGGTGCCTAAATGCAGTAGGCTGCTTGGAAAATCCCAGCCTTTGAAGTTAAAGTAGGCACTGAAAAAAAAAAAAAAAGCTAAAACCCCTTAAAATAATAAACGTCAGACTAATGCCACCGTGAAGGTAGTGGGTGCTGTGAGTTGTGCACCCAACAAAAGGCAATGGGAAGTGGCCACTGAGAGCATCCAAGAAGCTCCATCAGCATGAAAAGCTCCATCCCTGATGTCTCCTGCTCCATCAGGTATTGCACTAGGTTTTCTCCATATTTTCCTTCCTGATGGATGCCTCCTTGCATGGGAATGATCCAGGACATTTGGCTGGGGACATACAATGCGTGAGGAAGAAAATTAAAAATGTTTTTTTATTTTGTTGTGGAGAAGAATCTTAGGGCATTAAAAGTTGGAGAACTCATCTTCATTATTTCTCTTTAAAGTTAGTTATGAATTGAGAATGGCTCTGCTCATATTTCTCTTTTATTTGCTATCTCCCCAGGCTAAAATGTTGTCTATTTATCTTACAGATTAGGTTACTTTTTATGGGGTTCCTGCTATTATATTTCACCTCTAACTTTGTTAGTTTGTGTTTGCTATTAAATTATGTTGAATAAAATGGGCGGCTGAAGGACATTTTTCAGCTCCATCCTGAAATGAGGTTCTTAATCCTGTTTCTGGGCCTGGCCCTGTAGCCCACCCCACAGGGACAGCATCAGGTATGTAAGAAGGGCAGCAGGGGAGTGTTTGTATCAACCACGGACTTTGCAGGGTGAAGCTGCAGGAGATTCGTGCCTGTAACACCAGTAGGTTCATGTACAGAGATTTTGGAGGCATCTCTTTAGAAGTGGGTTCTAATAATATTGACATCATCACAAGATAAGATCCAGGACTAGTTAAATCACAGCCTCACAACTCTGTGCTCCTTTGAGGATTAGAAGAAGTCGCTGAGCTGTCACTCTAAAGCTGATCATGGACTCGTTTAACTATGTCATCCCATAAGACAGCCCTTTCAATTATGTCAACCTGTCTGCTCTCCCTAGACTCTAATTTTAGAGCAGCAGCAGCTAATATTCTTGGAAAACTGATCTGCCTCCACAGATCTCTCCTCTCTGTCTGCTGCTGTTAACAGAGTATCCTGTGGGGAGATCGGACTGCTTTCCTTCCCCTCCTGTAATAAACCTAATAAAAATAGGTACCATTAGGTTCCTTTGTGTGTGGTCTCTTTAAGACACTTATCTGAGCTGTGTAATGGAGATGTCATGTCTCCTCCACAGAGGGATCTGGCAGCACCACAGGGTCATTGCAATAAAAATAAAATCGAGTTTTAAGAGCCTGGTACAAAATTATGAACTGAAAAGCAGGACATTGGGATTGGAGTTTAGAGACCTGGAAAAGGCAAATGAGGGCTGGAGTCACCCGAATGTTAATGCCACAGCAGTGGCTCTGCAGCTGGAGCAACAAGCAGGATGCTGGTGCAGGAGGACTGCAGGCAACAAGGTGGCCTTGGGGACACCAGGGACAGGGCACTCATCTGTGTCCTCTGGATGGTGTTGGGAAGAGTTTGGGGCACACAAGGCAGAGAGGAGGCAATGGACTTGGCTGTCTTGGCCATGGGTATCTCTGTGCCGTGCTGTCATCACCCAGGGTGGTGGAAGGGGGGCAGATCCTCCCATGAGAGACAGGATGGAAACACATCCCTGGCTCCCCATCCATGTCATGCCTGTAGCTGGCAGTGGTGTTGGACGTTGTTCCCCTGCTGTCCCATGAATGCCCTCTTCTGAAGAGTTTTATCTCCTCTTTAGGATGCAGTGTGGGTCCTAAGGCAGAGCATGCTGGTGTGGTGGGGTGGACAGTGATATTTAATGCCCCAACAAGAGGCAATCCCATGGGTTGGAGGGAGAGGAAGGGAAAGACAAAGAGAAGAGCATGGGACATTGGGAAAAGCAATAGGCCTCCTCCCACAAAAAGCAGAAAGGAAGTAGAAGGGATGGATGGGGGAAGAGGAGGCAGAGTGCATGCAGATGCAAGGGAGGCAGGTGATCGCCATCCATCCCACCCAGTGTTACCATTCTGGTGGCAAAGGGGCCAGGCCTTCCCTTTGTGGATCAGTTATATAAAACTAACACTCCACAGGCTGCAGGGAATGGTGCTTCCCCCAGACTCCAGCAAGTTAGTTACACATAGCTTTCCTTTCACAAATCCATGTTGGCTGCCCCTAATCAAATTCTGCTTCTCAAGCAATTTCCCTTGCTAATTCCTCCCGAATCAGCCCTAACCCACCTATCCCCTTTGTCGCTAAGCTAGCCAGCCTCTAATCACACACTGCACTGTGTGATCTTTTCCCAAGTAATACAGGGTTCGGCACTTTCCTCTGGTTCTCAGCAGCCTAACCTGTCAGGAGCAACCTTCTAAAAATATCACTAAAGACCTCAGCTAATTTCTAATCCTCGTTTCTATTAAGACGGCTGCCTGTACTACGTGGGTTTCCAGACTTGGGATTTACAGTCTTCCTTAAGAGCATCTAATCTGCACAGAGCCATTTCTGTTGTTATCCATAAGCAAACTCCTCCCTTCTCCACCATAAAACATGATCCCTTTGGCAGCAGCTCTCCAGTCTGCAGGCACTCTCAGCCAGCCAACCTGTCAGGAAGACACCAACCTCCTCCTCTCTGCTTAGCTCACCCCACTGGGTTTTTTTGGCAAGCCTTCCTGGGGAGATCGCATGGGTACCACTCCTCTCAAGCACTGGGTAGGTGCTTTGTAGGGAAAAAAAAAATCAGCCTTCAAGCTCAGCAGGACATGTGGGTTTTTTTTGCACCTCCCAAGTTTTTGAGTTGTGTAAATCATACAAGGAAGCTGATGCATAATAGAGCCAAACTCTTGAAGTACCTTGGATAAGCTGACTTTCTCCTACTATTTGTATTTTGATATTTTTTGCTGTTTCCTCTTCCATTTTAAAATTCACCTGTCCCAAACTGCCAGAACCAACCAAGTCAGAAGAACAAAAGAAAAGGGGGAGAATGCCATTCTCTGGCTTTCCCCTGCCCAGGGTGCCCCAGGGCAGGTTTTGGGTGTTCCCAGCATGGATGTGGCACAGCTGTCCCAGAAGACCCCCATGGAGCAAAAGCCACAGTGGAGGAGGTGAAATCAGAGTTTACCCTTCACAAACCGAAGACCTGTGGCAGAATCCAATGCTCTGTGGAGTAAGGGTTTATGTGAGAAAATTTGGTGATTTTATGGGTTCAGGAGAGAAAATTAACTGAAGAGTGGACAGAGTGTCTGGCTGATGACATGGCATCATTTAATCCAGCAGGATTGTGCTGTTGGGAAGTGCTCCAAGTGGGCTGGCTGTAAGCTGGCACCCACAGCAGGAGTCACACGAGTGCCACGTTGGTGGTGATGGAAGGTGGAGGAGTGGCACACGCTGTGCCTGGTGCAGGCAGTCAGCACACGTAGCCCCAAAGCTCCCCTTTGACCTCATGGCTCCACTCTGCATCTGAGTCATGCACTCAAGCAGAGTCAGGTGTTTTCTGGGAGAGCGGGGGCAGAACAACACTGTCATCTGTCAATCCCGTAGCAAATGTCACAAAATCAATAGTCCTCCTCTGCTCCGTATGAAGCCAGCATTGTCACACACCTCCAAACATTTCTAAAATGTTTTTAGATTATTAAGTGTTATTTAGGTTATTAACATTTCTAAAATACACCTTGGTCTCAAGGTGCCTTGTCAAAGTGAGACAAGCCTTTAAAAACAGAGATCAACTGGGAAAGTTTCTGGTCAACTTGTGCAAACCCACAGCTGCAGCTGAGGCCTGTCCATCCAAACCAGTTAGCACAGTCCACTCAAACCAGTGGCAGCCCACAGCAGCTTGCCCACCCTGACCACTTTAGACCATGCTGACGTGCTGCAGCAGGACCCTGAGCACCAGCCTGCTGTGACAAGAAAATCCTCTCTCACCAAGCTCTCTGGATTTATTTTGGAGTTTGGAAGTAACACAATATAAGCATCACAATCCCACAACAGGGATGCTGCAGCAGCAGAAGCTATGACGAAAAACTGAAATAGAAAAGGCAGTGACAAAGGGCTGAGGCACTCCAGTGGTCTCGGTCCGACACGGGCTTTGCTGTGTCACTGTCCCACGCGTGTCCCACGGTCACAAGAGCCCTGCACTCTCATCCCTTTGGGCGCCTGCACCACAGGGAACGCCCAGCAGCGGGAATGTGTTGCCTTGTTTCCCAGCCTTCAGCCTTGGAGTCAGAAATTTCATGTAAACAAAGTAATGTTTACAGAACTGTTATCATGTTTTTCGGATTCCTTTCTGTGAAAGGAATCTTGATGGACACTTTCTAAGACCAGTGAAGTTGAAGAGGTTGAACCTCAGTCTTCCAATCTGGTCTCCTTTTAGAAATCTATATAAGCTGTAGAAAAAATTAAACTTCCTCTTTTCCCGCTTCGACTCCGTGGTTACCACTGCGTCTCCCTGGGGACAGCATTGCGCAACAGGAATGCTTGTGTGGTTCCCTGTGGAAGCTGGGAGCCTTGTCTTCATTACCACTCCTGTCACTCCACCCTGAACCCTTCTCCATGCCCTGTTGCCCCAAGTCCTTTCTCACCCCAGCGCCACCTTCACCCTCACCCCATTGCCCGCCTTCTCCTATTCCCGCCCTCACTCCAGGCCCCGCCCCCTCCGTGACTCAGCCGCCCCCCGGCCTCCCATTGGCCGCGGCAGCGCACGCGCTGCAGGCGGCGGGGCCGCGCCATTGGCTCAGGCGGCCGTGACGTCACGGGGCGGGGCGCGGCGGGAGCGTGACTCAGCACGTGTCTGCGCTGAGTCAGCGCCGGGGGCGATAAAGCCGCGGCGGCCGCGCCCGGATCCAGCTTCGGCTCCGGCTCCGGCTCCTTGTCGCTGTCCCCGCTTGCCATGGAGCTGCCGTGGCTGGGCGAGCACTGCTCCGAGCGCACCTGCAAACAGCTGGGTGAGTGTGCCCGCCCGGGAGGGTAACGCGTGTGCTGGGGGGCCGCTCCTGTCCCCCGAGGCTATCCAGGGCTGCTGCTGCTGTAGTCCCCCCTCGGCGGGTCCAGGGAAAGAGTGATAGCTGTTGTTCCTGCATGTGTTAAATTGTTAAGGGATGGCTTTTCAAGAATTTTTTTTTTTTTTTTTTTTTTGAAACTGGGCTTTGCATTTGTGCTTCAGCTCTTAGCTCCTTACTAATTGGCCACTAAGGTTTCTGCATTTGAGGAGCTCTTGAGGTGCTTATGGCTTGTGTTTGTTTTACACTGCAGGTAAAGAGGAAAATTTATCAGTCTTGCTCTTTTCATTGTAATATTTGTGAAGAATGATCTAATCGCTGTAGAGATAATTAGACTGTGACTCTACAAAAACTGCTTCAGAATTTATTTGTAGTCTTTTGTGAGTACCCTTGAGTTGTTAGCTTTGTTCCATAAAAATGTTTTCTTTTTTATTCTTGTTCCAGATTTCCTTCCTTTGAAATGCAATGCATGTGGGGAAGTTTTCTGTAAAGATCACATCCGTTATGATGACCACAAGTGCAGCTCTGCCTATAAGAAAGTGAGTTCTGTATGCTGTGAGTCATAATTCACCCTGCAGAATTGCTAAGTCATTTATAAGGGTAGGAGAAGGTGAAGGACACAAAAGTAGGGTTGGACCTGTAATGGTTGAACTTGATTATCTTAAGATCTATTTCAATCCAAACAACTCTTTAATTCTGTGATGCTGATCTGTGTTGTATGTTCTTAGAATGTGCAGGTCCCAGTGTGTCCCCTGTGTAACACACCTATCCCAGTGCAGAAGGGAGAAATCCCAGATATTGTGGTTGGAGCCCACATAGATAAGGACTGCAAATACAATCCAGCACAGCAAAAGCAGAAGGTAAGAAAACTGCTGTTGAAGTCAGCTGCCTTCCTAATGCTGGTGAAGTTGAGCCTTCTGACAGCAGAATGTGCAGAAACTTGCTCTGTTTCATCTTGGCTCTAAGGCCACCTGAACATTTGTGCTTCAGCTTGGTCGTGGCTCACGGAAAGCAAACATTGCCAACTTCCTGTCCTCTCTTACTCAGATCTTTACAAACAAATGTTTAAAGCCAGGCTGCAAAAGGAAAGAGATGATGAAGGTGGTTTGTGAACAGTGTGGTGGCAGCTTCTGCATAAAACATCGGCATCCTCTGGATCATGACTGCAAAGGGAGCAGCCAGCCCATCTCCAAGGCAGGGTGAGCTGTACTGGTGATGCTCAGCTCCAGATCAGATCTCAGGGCTGCTATCAAGGGTTGGTGGGGAGCTTGGACAGACAGGGGGTTCTGGTAGCTACTGGTGATGTCAATAAAATAGCCATGATTTCCTCTTGCATCTCAGGCTGAACTTCTGAAATGTCAGCCTTCATTTCTGAGCCAAGAAAAAGCTTGTCAAATGCTTACCTTTGTCAGTCTCTCCTAACTGAGACCAGGCACTGGCCAACTCAAGCGCCTTTTGGGGTCTGGGTCCACATACTAGAATCCTAAAGCACCTTGAAGTAACCAAGAGTAATCAATGCCCTGACAAGCCAAGTTTGAACTTAATGTTAATAAAAAAATCTGTCTCTTGCAGGCAGACATACCTTGACTGTCTGTAGAGTAGGACTGTGAGATGTGTGACAGATGCAGATGATTAAGTTGGATGGAAGGGTGAAAATGCAGAGTGCATAGGTGCTGAGCCTGGTTGTGTTTGTTTGTAGATATGCAGCTCTGATGAGGGCATCTCATCCCACTTTCAAGTCCCCGGAAGCAGTTGGAGTGCCATCTAATGGGAATCATCAGCACAACAGGTATCAGCTGCACAAGGAGAAAAGACAAGCTGAAACTAGCTAGGCTGGTGTCCCCGTGGTGTAGCAGTGCCACTGTCACACCCCAGCTGATCTAGAGTTGGTAGCTGACCTGGAAATGGTGTTGGGCGTGTAGCAGAGGGGCTCTGACAGCTCAGGTAAATCCCTGCTTCTCTGTAATGTACTGATTAAAGTGGCCCCACAGACACAAGCATTAGGACATCAAATATCTGCAGGTTGGTCTCCCACCTGTTCAGTGAGAGGTTTGGCCAAGTTCTGGGAAAATGGTGTGTCATCAGAGTGAGGAAAGCACAGCAAGCACCTGCATTAAAATAAATGGCCCAAGCTCTCCCCTGGCATGTTGTAGCTCCACGTGACTGAAAGTTCCAGTTGTGTGACCCTTACAGTGTATTCTTATGTCTTTCAGGTGCAGATAGAGGTTCTTCACATCTGGATCAAACCTTTATTTTAAAGTTAATATTTTCTCTCTCTTTAAATTTCTATGCAATTAACTTATTTTTGTATCATAATTTTGTATGCGTTTAATAAACTTACCTTTTCCAAGCCAATGTTATTTGTTCCTATATTTGGAATAAGAACTTTAATAGTATGAAAAATATTTGCCGTAGGAGGTGAGATGATGGTGGTAGGTAGAATATTGCAGTTGGCATGAAATACAGCTAGATTTGCTTAGGTCATGCCAAGTCTACTAGGAATCTCCCAAAATGAAAATCTGAAATACAAGCCACTGTCATATGTCTCAATCCTTTTGGAAGTGTTCTGGCTCTGCATGATAAACAACATCAATGTGAAGCGTCCTCTTGGTTTCTGAATGTCATTGGAAGACCTTTATTTGTAAAGCCATACCATCTTTTTTACAGGTCCTGTCTGAAGGCTAGTGCTCACAGAAGCACGTGCAGTATAATTCTTCATAATTTATTGTCCCTTAGCCAAAAACCTAGATTAGCAGGAATATATTTTGCAGTTTCAGGGAGAAAAGTAAGCCAGAGAAAGTAGCATTAACTGTGTCTTGTGTAATGATAATGAGGCCAAAATAAAGCTTGTTTAGGGAGGCTGTTCTTGCTGTCTTCCTGAAGAGCTTAAACAAGTGAAGTCATAGCAGATAATGCTCCATCTATTATCCTGATCAGCTCTCTTGGCTCTTTAAAACTGCATGAGCATCCAGCTGCTTAGCTTGAGGCCTGAAATATTATAGGTTGATGAAATGGAAATGTGCTGTTAATGAACAATGCTAATTCCCCAGATGGGATCTAAGAAGACCTCTCATCCAGCTAATTGTGAGAAAAATGCCAAGGCTTTCTGATGGTGTCAGGGGGTCAAGACCTCAATTTCATGTGTCATTGGAGCCATTCCTCTGCGTGCTGGGGCTTCTGGGGCTGCAGTGTTGGCTTAGGACTAACTGGAGGGTAATTGCAGCCCTTTCAATCCCCTGCAATGCTGCTGAGGTGGGAGGAGAAGCACTTTGCAGAGCAGAGGATGCTGAGTTCCCTGACCTGGAAAAAAATCATCTTGGCTGATATTGTAAGAGATGGGAGCATAAATGCAGTTAGTGCTTGTGCTTTGTACAACCTTGGGAGTGCTGCAGGTGTGCAAAGACTGTTGTGTCTCTTCTCTTTGAGCAGTTTAATCCTTGGGAATGCTGCTGGAGGAGGAAATGTGGATTTATGGTCCTTCACAGGAACAGACAGCATGGAAACAATCAATACCTTGAGTCAGGCCTTACCTAAGAAAGGACAGATGCAATTTCTGTCCACACAGAACAAGTATCTGTGCTAGTCCATGTTAATGTTTGGCCCAGTGTGATCTCTCATCCTGGAGAAGTTTTTGGAGAAGATCACAGCTAGTTGGCCAAACTGAACATGTAATCTAGATATGAGTTAACTCTGATCACTCCACATAATCTAATTTTTTGCAATCATGAAGCCAAGGTTGTGATTTGACAGTGTCTGTAATACTGTGTTTAACCACAGGATGTCACAATAGGATATGCAGTAACACAATCTTTATTTTAGGAAGTCTAAACATAGAAAACATTCTTTGCCTATCCACATTGGAGGAAAAGCTTAAATTACAACTATAGTTTTAGGTACCACCACCCTCTGATTATCCCGTGTGCCAACACTCTAACTCAGTCCAAGTAACTGCACTGTTTTATATACATTTTATATTTTTTGTGTATAATTTTTAACTGGCCACCCATTCCCAAATGGTGCCATGCACCCCACCGGGGCTTTGGGAAGGGGATTCCAGGTTCTGACCATGGTGTGAGGACACGGACCAGGGGACAGATGGCTGTGATGGCTGGGGGGCAGGAGGGCACCTCGGTGTGGGGAGGGGGTAGAAGAGGAGAAAAACAGAGGTTGCCCCTTCCCATCAGTGCCTGAAATGGTACAGGGACTTGTTTGCCAGCAGCATCTGCCTCCACATCCAGCATCTCAGCTGCTGCTGGGGTCCAAGCAAAGGGAAAAACAACCCTGTCTCAGGTTGTCCTGAAAAAAATATGTCATCTACGTGTGTGTATGTGGTAAAAATTTTGGCCCTTAAATTACCAAGGAGACTTGGAAAAGTTTCTGCAGGGGCTATTTATAGAAAATGAAAACATGGAAACAAATTTGGTTCCTGGAAATTATCCTCGGAGGTGTTTTCTGATCTGTCAAACCACACTCTTGGCCCCTTCCCACTCATGCCATGAGGCAGACCCCATCGGGACACGGGTAATGCTGTCTCAGACTTTAGATCTTTTAGGATCTGGTGCCCTTAGGATCTGCGGGCTCAACGGGATCAGAACCGCTCTCCAGAGAGCCAAATCTCATTGTCCGCAGGGCCGGGCTGGCTTCCACCGGCCCGCTGTCCTGCAGGGCGGGGCGGGAGCTGCCCGGCCCCAAGCGTCCCTCTCAGGGGGCGGGTGGAGCCCTGGGGGTCCCTGCCAGCCCTGGGGGACCCTAACAGGGCATGGGACGATCCCTGCCAGCCCTGGGGGACCCTAACAGGGCATGGGACGATCCCTGCCAGCCCTGGGGGACCCTGCCAGGGCACGGGACGATCCCTGCCAGCCCTGGGGGTCCCTGCCAGGGCACGGGACGATCCCTGCCAGCCCTGGGGGTCCCTGCCAGGGCACAGGATGATCCCTGCCAGCCCTGGGGGTCCCTGCCAGGGCACGGGACGATCCCTGCCAGCCCTGGGGGACCCTGCCAGGGCACGGGACGATCCCTGCCAGCCCTGGGGGACCCTGCCGGGACACGGGACGATCCCTGCCAGCCCTGGGGGACCCTGCCAGGGCACGGGACGATCCCTGCCAGCCCCGGGGGAGCCAGGCGGGGTGCGGGCGGGTCCCTGTGAGCGCACGGGCGGGTCCCGGCCAGGCCCGGGGCCGGTCCCGCTTTCGGGACTCTCCCAGGAAAAGGGCGGGGCCACGGGCGGGGCTCGGCGCGGAGAGGTGACGTCACCCGCGCCGCCGGCGGCCGTAGGAGCGTTCCGCGGCACACGTGTTCCTGGTGGGCGCTTTAACTCCGAGCGGGGCTTCCTATTGGTCATCGCAGTGATTGACAGGTCGGGAACCAACCAGATGCTGGCATTCTCCCCGCGTAGCCAATGAGAGGCAGGAGGCGGGCGGCGGCGCCAAGCGTGGGGCTCAGTTGAATGTGCCGGGGCGAAGGCTGCGGGAGGTGCGTGTTGGGACGGGCGGGGGTTGTAGCCCTGGGTCCCCCCGGGGTGGCCGCGGCTCCTCCCGGGTCCCCCTGGGTCCCCTGCCCGCCCGGAGCTGCGGGAGGGATGGGGAGGCCCGGCCTGGCCTGGCCACATGCGCGGCGGTGGCTGAGGAGGCTGCGGCGAACCCAGGCATGTGTGCTGGGATGTGGACCGGGGGTTTGCGTTGGGATGCGGAGCCGGGGTCGTGTGTTGTGAAGTGAATCCAGGTGGGGAAGAGGAGCCGGGGTCCCGTGCAGGGCAGCCAGGAGCCGGGGCTGGCTGTGGGAGTGCCCTCCTGCCCGGAGCACGGCTGTGCCTAACACGTGCCAGGCTCCGCTATCACGGGGGTGCCAAACCCCTCCTTTGGCAGCATCTGCTGAATTGGGAACCTCCCGACGTGGGTTGGTGGGCTGTTGTGTATTTCAGTGTGTGTTTCAAGGTAAATGTTTGTGATTGAGCCTGTGTAGTGGAACTGACACTGAAAGTGACGCTGAAAGTGACAGGGTTGGGGAAACGAGGGAAAGCCACTTACATCAGATGTTCTCCAAAGAAGTAGTACGGAGTTAAAACTAGACCTGTTTTCAGGACCAGTTGCAGTGTTCTCTGCAACTCCTGCTCACCTTCACCCTTATGCCAGTCTAAAATGAAAGATAAAGCTAATGAGACAATTCTTCAAGCATAGTTTTATTACGTTAACCTATATGAAAACAGAAAAACTTGCATTTTACCCAGAACTAATCCGGTTGGAGCGAAACTCGGACCGGATTTCTTCTGGAATACGGAATGGAGTCTGCCGATTGAAGGGAAAACCCGGACTGGATTTCTCCCAGAATCTGGAATGGAGCCAGCCAGTTGGAGGGAAAACCCGGAGGGAGTGGCTGAGGGAGCTGGGGTTTTTTAGCCTGGAGAAAAGGAGACTCAGAGGTGACCTTATCACTCTCTACAACTTCCTGAAGGGTGGTTGTAGTCAGGTGGGAGTTGGTCTCTTTCTTCAGGCAGCAACTGACAGAACAAGAGGACATAGTCTTAAACTGCACCAAGGGAAATATAGGCTGGATATTAGAAAAAAGTTTTTTACAGCAAGGGTAATAAAGTTTTGGAATGGTCTACATGGGGAGGTGTAAACCATCTCTGGATATGTTTAAGAAAAGACTGGATGTGGCACTTGGTGCCATGGTTTAGGTGAGGTTAGGGTTGGGTTGGACTTGATCCTGGAGGTCTCTTCCAAACTAATGATTCTGTGATTCTGTAGTGGTTTAAAATTGTTTAGTAGTCAAATAGCCTTACTTTTTGCTTGTGAATGCACACATATGTATATTAATGAGATGATTAACAGTCACGTGAATGTATTTTGAGATGATGGTGTTATCTGAGGTAGAAGTTGATCAAACAGTTCAATGTGGTGTGTTCTAACCTGCAAAAAGCACAGCCTTGATTATGGGGAATTCATTCCAGGAGGGTCACTGAGGCATTTTCCACAACAGGGCCTCAGAGGACAAAAGGTGTGGAGATTCCTACAGGAGACTGAGTTTTGAGTTTTAGAGTACCTTAACTACAATGTATTCCTAAAAGAAACACAAAAATTCTCCAAAGTGAATCAAATTTCAGTGCAGACACACATTTCATAGATAGTCACAAATAATTGCTGTACCAATATAATTATAACTGTCTGTATATGAGACTGACATCTAATATTAAAAAATGTTCTAACTGCAGTTTGATGATTTCTGTTACAGAACAGCATTTTAGAATGCCGAAAATGATTGCAGATAAAAAAGAAAAGAAGGCAGAAAAAAGAAAAAAGCTGAAGCAACATGTGGCCCAAAAGGATGAGCTGGAATTGGAAACTAAGCCGAAGAAGAAGAAGCAAAAGCTGCAGGTTTGGCTCTTTAATTCAATACAGAATGGATTTGTTTTGCTGTAGGTTCTGCTCTGTTTGATTCAGTTGCAGTGATTCCTTGGATACAATATACCTTGAGGGAAAGCTAAAAGGAAAAGATAAATTAAGCCAAATCTGTGTCCAAGCAGCAAGCAGAGAGGTGATCTCTGTTTGTTTTAGATGTCTCTGTGAAAAACAGAGAATGGATGTGGGTGAAAGGTGAACCAAGTGAGGAGCTGTCATATGGCAATCTCGGTGGAGCTTCAGTCTTCATGTGATCCTGAGTGCCTGGGAACACATGAAAGATGTTTTCTTGGAAATTCTCCTGGTTTTTGGACAGAATGTTAAGTGGCCAGAAGGTGTCAGCAGTCTCTTTGTATTCCTGGATGTTTTATGAATTATTTTATGAGAATAAAATTAACAATCTCAATATGTTATGATACTTAAGTGGGAACTTGAAGTTGGAAGGTTTTTGGTTTGTTTTGGGGTTTTTTTTTGTGATGGAAATTATGCATAATTAAAGGACAATTCAATTCTGGTATTCTTAGTGGTTCCTGTGGAATGAGGATCAAAGAACTGTAAAGCAATTAAAGAAGTAGAGAGGGAAAGCAGGTTTTTTTCCTCAGGAAGTCTTGAGGATCACCTCAAGAAGCCATGGTCTTAATTCTCTTATATTTCCTGGCCTAACATAAAATATATGTGAAAGCTGCTTTTTACTTCTTTTATCATAACATGTGTAGCTCAGTGGAGCTCATATAACTAAAAATTAG
This sequence comes from Cettia cetti, assembly GCA_013401135.1. NCBI lineage: Eukaryota > Metazoa > Chordata > Aves > Passeriformes > Sylviidae > Cettia > Cettia cetti. The sequence continues at coordinate 23,483 of VZUI01049751.1, forward strand.
TACTTATTTTGTTATTAGACTTTATTTAAGCTCCTTGGCAACAAGATTTGAAGAACTTTTGCATTCATAAGTGTCTCTAGGTATTGCATTCAGAGTTTGGGAAGCACAGTATAAAATGCCAACCTATTGACAGAAGTTATTCAGAGGTCTGTATATTTTTGCAGTTTTGAACTCAGCAGAAATGTTCCTAAGTAAGAAAAGACTGCATCTTTGTCAAAACAGAAATAGGAAATTCTGTCTCTATAGCTTCCTAAGAGGGAATGTCTCTCTTTTCCTTTGCATTATACACTGTGGATTTGCCGTGCCATAATTAAATTTGAGTGAAAATAATTTTCTGGGACAAAACAGTGTGAAATTTATTGCCTGTGACAAGCTATAATTTCATGTAAAACTGCCAAACAGTTGAGGTGGGCTTCAAACTCCTGGCAGGTGGGGCCTTTTTGGACCATCTGATGTCCTGTGTTCAGTTCTTAGAACACCCCAAGTGAATTTTGTGGGCTGTGCAAGCTGTAGGACTGTGAAAGAAATAGCAAAGAGTAATGAGAAGAAGAATCCTTAATACTGTTAGGGAACACCACTGAGCACAACAGTTCTTGGAACCATAAGAGTTGATGCCAGTGGGTGGCTTGAACATGTATATATTATGTTTTAGGGAATGCCATAAAAGGTCTATGACAGAACATTTCTTGGCATCAGCTTTATAAACTGTATCTGTTGGCAGCAGGGAAGTCTAAGTTAATAGACCACTTTTTTGGGGTTGGTTTTTTTTTTTTGTTTTTTTTTTTTTTTTTTTTTTTTTTTTTTTTTGTTTTTTTTTTTTTTTTTTTTTTTAATGACTGTTGAGAATTTAAAACGTGAGGCAGATCTTAAACAATTTTACTTCAGAAGTGGTTAAAGAAAGTTAATTGCTTGGCAGTTTGATTGTTACTCAGTGCAAGTACTCCCAGCTTTCTGTGAAATGCTTGGTTAAGGCACAATGGCTTTAAAGTGCATTTGGTCATCAAACCTTGTCAGCATGGAAAGTGTAATAGAGAGTGAGGTAAAACTGCTCTGTGTGAACAGGAAGATCAGGAGGAACTTTGGGGCTGTGCCCAGTCACTCTGAATGGTTCCAAGAAAGAAATTTGGAACAAAAGTTAGGCAACTGCTGAGAAGGTTTATCCTGCACCTTTACTTCCTTTAATTTGACTTCTATTACTTTAAAATAAACTGGAATTTTGCTAGATCTACAGGAATTCCTGAATCATGGTGCCTGGATTCTGGTAAGCTGTGATTGGCTTTTAATGCAGTAACTGAATTAAAGGAAACTCTTCCTGGCATTCTTAAAATAAGGATGAGTAAACTCCAGTTTTTCCTAAGGAGTCTCATGTGTGGTAGAAAGAAGTCAAAGTTTTTGTGGGCCAGAAGTTTCACTGGTTGATTAAATCACATTCCTGTGATTTACTTTTTTTTTTATTTTTTTATTTTCCAATTCTAGTACAGCAAATTCAATCTCCAAAGTGGAAAATACAAATGTCTAATTGATTTTTTTATAGAGCTGGAGGCAAATTGAGGTTTGTTTTCAGTGACTGGATTTAGTGTACACTGATCATTCCTTTAAGAAATTTATTTCAAAAATTCTTACCAGCCTTAGACTAAGGCATTTTTCCTTGGAACAGCTTGACCTTTCAGAGTAATCTTGATGTTTTATTGATTTTCATCTACTCAATTTCTTCTGTTTACACTAAATAGCAATAAGCATTTCAAGACCAATATGAATGTTTTCATGAGTGATCTTAGAACCACACAGTTCTAAATAAGACATCTCTAGTGGAGCCAAGTTTTAAAGTTTAATTAAGTTTTAAACTTTAATTCAGCCTTGTGGTTTTTCTGACTGATTCTCCTAATGTTACTGTGCTGTTTACCTACTTGAAATAATCACATACGTTCAACAGATTTTTTTTTTTAAATCACTAGACATTAGTTTTACATTTTTGTATAATGACTTTTGTAGTTTGCTGACATATTTATATGTTGAACTACCAGAATGTTTAAGTTTTTTCTTTCAAACTGTAACATAGGTATGAAGAAAAGAGATTTAACATGTGCCATCTAGACTGGTGGTTTGAAGCTCACTATTGGCTTCTTAGGTAACAACTGCCTGATGGATCTTTCCTGACAAGTTAGTTTTGTTTCATTTCTCTGAAAAAAAAAAAAAAAAAGAAATATTTGCAGGATTGTTAAGGTGTCATTTTGAAATGACAGAACCCTTAGAAGTGTTTCTTTGCAAGAAGTGTTTTGCTTCTGATTATGGATTTCTCCAGCCTTCAAACTTTCAATGCCACAAGGCTTACAGGAGCAGCAGTCCTGACAGTTGCAGCTCTGTAGGTAGGGAACAACATGTGGTTGCTTTTTTTCCCTGGGCTGTTTGAGTTCTGCCCAGAGTGACCTTACTGTGTCAAAGGATCTTGTCATTTACGGGCAGATCTCGTTGCTGCAGTGCTGTTTGCAGAGCTGCTGGCTTTCTGCAGAACAGTAGGAAATTCTTTCAGAACAGAACATCTATTAGGCAAGACTCAAAATTTGTAATCCATAGAAAACAATATTAATTTCCTGTTCCTTCCCGATTTAGTCTAGTGAACATTGTAACTTCAAGGAAAATTACAATGACTAAGGGACGATCAATCTTTATAAATCAAATCTCCTTGTTCATGGTTGAAGGGTACTTTAGGTAATGCTGATACAGCCAGTGGGTGTTTCCTTGTACTCCCTTGTTATCTTCAGCATTACAAGTGGCTGGAGGAGGAGGAATCAACATTTTCCTCAGATAAAGGCAGGATCAGTGGGAAAGGAATTTAATTTCTGAGATTCCATACAGATACTACAAACAATGGCAAATAAACAAGTAGCTCATGGTGTTTCTTTCATCAGAGGGTGCAGGTGCCCAAACAGTAAGATCTGTTTACTGAATGGAAAATGGCAGAATTTGTAAATAAAGGGTTTTTCTGTTTGTCTTTTTTTGGAGGTTATCATAAAGAGCAATATAGAATTCTTTAGCTGCAAAGCAAGCCAGAAAAACAAAAAAATCTTTAAAATCACTGTTTGGTTGTAGTAGTGGAAAACCCTATAAAATTGTTTAAGGTGTGGAGATAAACATTTTGGGCATGAGCTCGGTGGAATAACTGGGAATGCTACTTTGATATGATCTCTAATGCTGCTTGTAAGCAGGTAACTGGGTAGTAATTTGAATGTTTAATGAATGCAAACCAGACATTGGTGCACACTGATCCAGCAGATACTGTAAAGCTATCATCAGACAATGTATTTATTTGTTTGACAACCCACTAATTCATCCCAAAGCCTGTTCTTGAAATAATGAGTTGTGGATGATTTGCAAACAAACTCAGTAATCCTTTATTGTTCCCTTAATTTATTTTTCTAATTAATGGGAAGCTTATCTTGTAACCATCAAAATAACTTGGTTTATATTTTCCCATCCTAAAAAAATGCCATGAAGTTAACAACTTAGTGTGATGTTGCAGGTTTTTCTTCTGATTACCAGGCTACTAATATTAACTGTATTACAGGCTACTAATATTAACTAATATTAACTGTTGCAATGCAAACAGTCTCCAAAATATACTTTTTATGTATTTTATACACATAAAAAGTATATTTTGGAGATTGTTTGCATTGCAATTCCACTGTCCACTCTTCCTGCACTTATGTGGTTTTCCTGTACTTGCTTAATCCTCTGTTGTAAGCACAGTGTTATCTGAGGTTATTAGATTTAGTTGAAGGAATATGTAAAAATCTTAACTATTTAAAAAAAAAATCCCCAAAAGTTAATTTTATTTAGCAAAACCTCCTAAAATAAGAATACTGTCTCATACTGGGGTATTTTGTTGAATAATTTTAAAGTACCTTTAGCATGCAATTAGCGTTTTGTCCATGTTATGAAGAGAAGATGACATAATCTTTCATTCTCGCCCATCCCTCCATCTCCGCCTGTGCCTTGGTGGCAAGATGCATCAGCAGAAAGCAGTTTTCCAGTGATAAAGGAGGGGGTGGGAGCTATTTCCCAAAATGACCAAGTTAAATGTCAAAATGGATATTATTGTGCTGGGTTTTGTCAGTCTATAATTAAAATGTTGGGTCTATTTCTCTATGCCTTGGGCTACCTTTCAGTTGAATGTTTATTCTTGGGTTATTTGTTTGGAGTTTTTTTTTTCACTTGCACAAAGATATAGCTTTGCTGGCCCATGGCTCTTGGTGCCTCTTTGTATGGTGGTCTTCTGATAGTTACAGGAAATAATTGCAGAGTTCCAAATCCATGTGGCAGTTATGCCTTACTCTGTGACATCTTGCTTGGTTTATCTGCTTTCTTATCTCTGCAATATTTCTCAAATTAGGAAAATTTAAAAAAAACAACCAACCACAAAACAACAAACTTTGAGGGCAGCCGGTTATGGGACTGAAACATTTGTTTCCTGCTAACACTTCTTCATCAGAATATTGATAGAGTTGCTTCAAATTATTTTATTAAATTAACCATTAATTTATTTATATTAAAAAGGGGGGTAAATTTAATTGTGACACCCATGTAGTGTTTATAGAGAATAGTAGGCCTTCTGTAAACAGACATGTCTAAAAAGGTACAGAATCATGTCTGAAATATGGATATGCATAGATTAGGCTGAATAATTTTGCATTCCTTTGAAAATTATTTTTGTAATGGTACGAATAGATTTCCCAGGAAAGAGTATTCACAGCTGGGAAAACAGTTGCTACTTTGAAGATGGTTTTCCCAGGCGAAAGGCTCACGTCCCCAACTGTGTTTGGTATAAACAATATGTGGTGTAGCTCTTACTTGTGTTTAAAGGAATTGTGCATTCTTCATTACATATTAGCCAACAAGAGTTTCATGCTAATTCTGGGTATTTGCCTTAATCTGTATCCATTCAAAGTTTAATTCCCTACTTTTATTAATAAAGCCAGGGTATTAAATTGATGGGGAATTTGGTGGTGAAACATAACTGTCCCTTCTTTGCTGTTAAGAGGAGAAATTCTTCCTTCTCTTCTTGGAGCACGTACTTGTTGTTTCCTCTCAGCTCTCATTGCCTGCTTGCTGGTGAGATTTTCCTTGATGGCTTTTGTTGGATTTCTAGTATAAATCCTCGCTTTCCTGCCTTAACTGCAAATATCTTAACAAAATTGAAATTCATGACAGGATTCCCACTTGTGGGTTGAATTTGTTGAGTGTTCAGTTGTTGAAGGAGCAAAGGCAAGAGGTCTGCTTGGCTGTGTCACCCAGCTCCAGTGAAAACACTTTTTCTGCCCTTTTTCAATGATAATTTTGTTCTGGTTCTGTATCGATGACTTCTAACTCCTCATAGAGAGAGGCATCATCAATGAAAATGGCTGAAAAAGGCCCTAATTGTTGAATGCAGAAAACTTGGCACAAACCCCTCAAAATACATGTAACTTCAGTTAAAAAGAAGTCCTGTTAACGTGTTTGAATTTGCAAAATGCATTCACTTGGCAAGAAATTAACTTTTAAGCTTGACAGGATGTTTGCTGCATTCTGATACAGGATAAGGAGCAGAGAAATGGGCATTCAAAGGCAATTATTCTTGACAGGGCTTGAAACTTGGAAGTGTGTATAGCATAATGTATTAATGCAGGCCTGATTCTTGTGGATTTGTTACTTCCTCTTTATTGCACTTACTAGTGTTTTGTTAATGTGAATTGGTTCAAAAAGCCTAAATGGCACGAATTTGGATATTTAAATTATGCTTATTCTAAAAAGCAGCCCTGTCCTTGATGAGATGCTGCTGCTTGTTTAAACAACGTGGGAGTATGGTAAAATGAGTTTTATAAAATATGACTTTTTGTGTGTTGAGGAAATAGATCCAAAAAATTAAAAAAACCCTAATGTTTTGGCACAGATAAAAGGGAGGTGTTGGCTGCTCCTGTAGTATGAGAAATGAGAAGTTTCCTCATTCAAAATGCCTTTTGTGTCTAGATGCAATATTGTGAACCACATGAAAGATCAGTGTATATTTATGTATGTTAATAAATTACAGCATAGATAAAATGGCTCTTGGGTATTAGATCAAAGCCACACAGATTAATAAATACTTATAAAGTGCTTGTCTGTTACATCCAACAAGTAATTAGAACAGAAAATTAATCTTTTGACTTCTAGAACCTGCCTGAAATATCGAAGCATGAAGGTATTTGACAGGGGAACCAGACTCTGTCTTTGAATGCATTTACCTATTTCTAATTGAATCCCACAGGAGTTCTGTAGGACATCAAACGGAAGATCATCAACCAGTGTTTTATTAAATTTCTCAGCATTATCTTAATAATTTGCATCTGTATACCAGGCTATTGCAAACAGCATGTACATAAGGGCAGACAGCTCTTCTACCATCTCAGAGTTTGAAAGATGTCAAAGCAGTTCAGAGGATGTACTGAGGGCTTAGGGCTGCATTGCTTGAAAAGGAGCAGAGTGGTTATGTGAAGAGAAAATCTAAAATATCTGTGGAAAATACATGCTTTTAGTAACTGTGATTCCATCTTGCCTTTACACCATGCACCAAATCCGAAAAAGGAGTTATTCATCCTTACCCACTCGTAAAATAACTAGTTGGTTACAGAATTGTACTGAACTGTAATAGAGAGATCATTGAAATTGGTCATTGGCTTTTTGTGACCTTAGGAGCCTTCATGCACCTAATTGGCTGATTCTTTTTTCAAATTGCCTTTGGAATAGACAAGCTTTTCCTATTTTTATTACAAAAGTCCCATCTTTCATGGCTTTCAATCCTGTACTCCAAAGACATCTTTTAATAAACTTGTAAAGTTGGGTTCTTTTAAATTGTAAAATTCACCATCCTTTGCTGAAACTGTGGTTGTCTTCTTTACAATTGTCTAGATTAATTCATGATCTAGTTTGACCATAGAATAGGAGCAGCCAACTGTTCTAATCTGATAGGTTTTGGAATAAAATCTCTGACCAAGATCCAAAAAGTCTCACTCAGTGAGAGTCAAGAAGAGCACAAATCAGCAGGGCACAGGGGGAATTTTCCATGGGTCCTCACAGACCCCTTGTTTTGGGTTCTGTGTGATCCAATGTCAGCTCCAGCAGCACCTCTGCCAGCAAGGCTGGGCTTCTGCTCCCACTGCGCTCTGACAGTGTCACCCATCATCAGGCAGCTTTAATTAGAATAAGAAAATAACATGTCATGTTTCTCATTGTTCTAGAGAATGAGCTTGTACTATCAGAAGTAATTACTCTGACTTTGTCTTTGGAAGCCAAGCAAGTTTATAAATTAAGTGCCCCCACACATCACTGTCTGTATCTTCTTCCCACCTTGATACTCAGTTGCCAGGTGGATATTTGGAATACTATGAATTGTTTAGGTGAGCTGTTTTCTTGGTTTCTTTCTCAGTTTGCTGTGTGCACTTCACTCTGCAGCACAGGAGTTAAAAGGTTTCTGTAGTCAGGTACAGGCTATTTGTCTTTTGTAGTTCTGAATGGAGAGAGAATGAAAGGAAGAAAATCTTATTTGCCATTATATTACTGTTTCTATTGAGGGAATGCCTGGGAAAGGAAATATTTCTGCTGCTGAGGCAGAAAGCAAATCTATCTCCAGCACTATTAGGCAATTCTGCCACTGAGCTCTTTTTGTAAAAATCGCCTTAACTCCAATTCTAAGGATAATTTAACAATATCCTAATAATTTCCCCGTTTCTCTACTATGTCTTTTTTTATCCCGCCAGTTTTTTTTAAAGTCCTTCCACAAAACACATTCAATGCAATTTGAAAAGGTCTTAAACCTTTTCAGTGATTTTGCTTGCAGGTCAAGTGAACTGGGACTTGTAAGCAAAGCTGCTGCTTTGGCAAGGCTTACCCTGCTGCATTAAATACTTATTTTGAGAAGGTAGGGTTTTACTTTTTGGTAATGAACAGCTCAGTAGTTTAATTTAGAACTTGGAAATGTCTGTATATGCCTGTAGCAGACTGTTTGAACTATGGAGAAAACAGGTTGGAAACTTGAAAATGGTTTTTATCATGGGGGTTGAACAGTTTCAAAAGCCATTCTAAACATGCAGGTGACTTTGTCAGACTCAAGACAATCATCTTGGTATTTTGTAGTGGCATTTAGTGGACTTCTGTAAAATAAATGAAGTAGCATGTAAGAAAGGGAGTTGAAAGTAGGGCTGATCCTGCACAGTCCACAGTCCTGAGAGGGCACTGCTCCTGTGCTGGCACCTTGGGTGGCTCAGTATGCAGCTGTTTATTGTCAGCTCCTGCCTGTGTCATGCTGCTGTGTGAAGGAATGGAAGTCTAAAAGGAAGCCCGAACTCAAGGGTTAAAAGTTCATGGTATTAAAAATCACTAGGGAATAAATAGTTTGGACAATACTGTTGAAGAAAGGACACTTAAATTATAAATATGAATAGAGGGTGTCCAGATTTTCATATCTGGTGTCTCTCTTTAAAACACAGCACAGGGCATGTACTGCAACCTCCTTTGCAGCAGAGCTTAAGAGTACAGGGGAAACGTCTTTTGTGTGCATGTCTTAGAAGTGACTTGTTACCCATCACATGTTTCAGTTTTACCATAAAAAAGGACAAATAAGCAATTAATTTGGCCCTGTGCTCTTCTGTGATGAAAACTTTAAATGTTTGTCTGATGGTCTGAATGGGTAAGGTAAGACTTAAATTGAAAGGGAAAGATAAATACTGTCCCTTAAATTCAAATCAAGCCTTTATCTTTGTTGTTTTTAATCAAAATCAAATTAATTCATTGGTTCACCTTCATGAGTAGCTATTAAAATTCAAACCTGCTTCTTCATACACTCACTTGTTTTTAGTTATGCAGAAACAAGTTCCAATGGAATTAATGATAATCAGGGTTGAACTTGACATGCTTTTACTTACGGTAAACCACTCTTTAGCACATTTTTTCATGTGACAATCCTAACCATTTAAAATTGTCCAGACAACCTTTTCCCTTTTGCAGTCTTAATAAACAGCTGTGAGAATACAGCAAAATCCTTACACGGGAAAAAATTCGGTTATACTCTAACACATCTTGATGGCTGGAAAAAAGATTAGAGCCTGCACTGTACAGGCAGTGAATTTTGTTTGAAACACAGATACTTAGTCTGAAAATTTACAAGCATTTTCTTGTAAAACTTTGTGCTCAATTTTTTTTCAAGCTTTTGAAGGGAGAGGTGCCTTTTCTTGCATCTTGCCCGTATTATGTCAAAGCCTTGCACGGAATTTGGGGTCGCCTGACTCATTGATTCAAATTCTCTGTCACATGCCCTCCCATCCTGTAATGCTCTTCATAAATGATTCAAGCTTTATCTTTAGACTGACTGACTTTGCATTTTGGAGAGGTGGATGTTGTATCTGCAGAGTTGGTATTCAGTGTATCTCCTAAAACTGTCAAAAGAATGCAAAGTTACAGCATCTCTTTAATATGTTAAAAAGGTCTCGCATATTTTTTTTTCTCATCTCTTTTTACACAGCTGAGGGAAGCCTGTTGCTTTCAGTTGCATCAGGTCCAGATTGGTGCTAGTTTGTGCTGTTTGCATTTATTTTGTTTGTAGATACTCAGTTATACCCTGTGCATTCAAGGCATTCTTGTGCTAAGGTATTATTTTCAAAACCAGTGAATGGTTTCAGGGATTTTTTGGTTATTCCCTCTCTCCTCTTTTCTGCAAGCTTTTCCCAATACTAGACTTTTCATGTCTGGAAACTTGATATAGACTATTTCAGCAAAGACTGTAAGCAGCTGTGATAAACAGGTTTTTAAATCTCATGGTTGTCATCATACCAGTGTTGTAGAAAGGCATATGGAATCTTTTCCTTCAACTCAGCAATTAACCAATTTGTGAGAGACCAGAGATAAAAAGTGAAGGAGTTGTATCAAAATCCTTCCTCCCATCCCCTTTTTCGTCTGCACTCTAGAAAAGGTTTTATTTACTGGTGATTATATTCTTTGAAATTAAAAAAATTTCACACCAAGCTGAGATCCTTTTGGTCTGTGGGTAAGCCATAGTAGCGAGTTACTGCAAGATGATGGCTTGCAGAAAGCATGTTGTGTACATAAACACATGGAAGTTGTATGACATTTCTGTAAATATTACTTTGTACAGAATTACTGTTTAAAAAAAAAAAAGCTTTGGGAATAAGTGTGCAGTTTTTTCAGCTGGGAGAGTGTTTTGTATTTAAAGTAAGAAGTATGTTTAAATTTAGTAATTTCAGGCACAGTTCATAAGCCTGTACCAAAATATCAGCAGTAGGGAACTCATCAGGTATTTTAAGTCTGTAATCTGGTTTTAAACATAGGTTGTTTCATGTTGAATAAATATTGTTTTCTTAATGCTATAGTAATCCAATCTCTCCTAGATTTCACTGTATCTTACTGAATATGATCACTTAGAAACAAACCACTTTGGAGGATGCATGAGCAAGCATTTGCTATTGCTGTTTGTTTATTATTGTAAGCTTCTGTACAAAGACTTTCTTAATTTGTGTTCTGTAGGGGTAGGAGAAAGGCTTCTAACATAGACTTGATCAAAAATGTGATCCCTGTATTGGAAGGAGGGAGGAGGGGAAAGGATCCTATTCCTAAAAAACCAAAATAAGCAACAACTGCGATTGAGAAAGTGTTTTCCTGGTTACTTATTCATGGCAAGTGTCAGGATACATAAGCCAGTAAATCTGTAAGCTCAAGATGTGTCTTAATCCTCAGAATTGTATTTCCAAGACAATTATCCCTTCCTTCAGCTGGATGTTGTCTGAAATAGCCATCTTTAATGGTGTGATTAATGTCTATTGGTAGTCCATTGGACCTGACTAATTGTGGCTAATTCCAAAAAGAAAAATACTGAGGAAAAAGGGCTGCGTGTGATGGAGCACAGTTATGGGAGATGACTTGCTGAGTGTTTTTTAGCTACTCATGCTATGCTTGCATCTTTCTTGAGAGGAGATCTGTTTGGTGTTCTGTAGGGAGGATGGGACTAAACACGTTTTTCCTTAGACTGTGATTAGCAATCACTTGCAAATAATCTGCAGTTGCCTCAGACTCCACATTGCCATTCCTGTTGGAGCTGCAGGAGCATCCAGCTATCTATTTAAATTCAGCCATCGTCGTCTTGTGGCCTTTCTGTTTATAGGTCAAGTCTTTTGTGGCCAAAACTTCCACTAGGAAACTCGAGATATTTCATGAGAAATATGAGTGGAATCATCGTTATGACTGTTTTCTTTATTTCTTTAGTAGCTTTAGTCATTGTTTTAAAGGTCTCTATTTAAAAATCCTTTAAAGTCTGTCATTCTGCTAATTAATTAATATATGACATTTGAAAATAGGACAGAGCATCTTATTCTGCTGAGTTCTGGTGCTTCAGTCAATAAGCACAGAAGTGAAATGAGTTTGTTCACTTGAGAGATGCAGCAAGTGATGTTTTAATGATCTTGCATGCTAAGATCTAGGAACTTTATAGCTTCCTCTGAACAAGTTCAGGAGTAACCTGTGCTAAACATCAATCAGATTTAGAATCCAATTATTTGCTAGAAGAAGAAAAACACTATTGTTTTCCAGTAAGTGGTGCTATCATTTGTTTGCTTAGTCTAATTAATCTTCAAATGATCAAACCATATAAAATGCATCTTGCAGTTTTGAAAGGCTGGGGGTTTCTGGAGGTGGGATGGGTGTGCACAAAGTTCAGATCTGATGATCGCTAATCACACTCTCCATTACTTATGTTCTTCCTTTCTAAAAATGGAGGTTTCTGTCACTTTTATAAGCAATATGTACACAATATCTACAATCTTTTGCAGAAAGTGACGTTTCCTCAAAAACCACAGCATTTTGTTCTGGAATGTGAGGAGATTTTGTGCAATGTGCACTCAAATTTGAAGGCAGGTGTGAATGTACACGATGTTGGTGCACTGGCATTTTTGACAAAAGGGCCAATTATGTTTGTTCTGAGAGAGATCATCTGGGTCAATCCTTAGAAGACAGAATGAAGCACTACATTTTGCTTCTGTGAGGTTCTTTGAGATGAGCTCGGTAGTTACAGATGATTTTGGTTTTGATCAAGTACTGATGTAAGCAGTAGATTACATTTAGGAGACAAAACCTCATCACTGTGCTTGATTATATTAAGATTAAGAACTTAATCACGGAAGACATGCTAGAATACAGTGACGATAGTACAATGTAGTTCTTGTAAGCAAAGTAATTCATCTTAACATGTTTGGGTGAAAAAAATCAATGTTTTCTGCATCTCCACATCAATATGTTGTAATGATTTTTCCTCACTGTTACGGCAGCTTCATTATTTCAGTGGAAGTACCTTATATGCACCAGCAAAGTATCATCTCTCATAATCAGATTACATCTAGAGTCTTCCTAACTTGATAAAATTTTCTCTTATATTGTCATTCATACATGTATAATACAAAATAAAGCTTCTTCAGTGCTCAGCTTTTAATAATCCTGTTCATAATTAAATATAAATCTGACTAAAACATATTCTTCTACATTAAAGTCTTGTCATAAAAACATTTTGAATATAAACCTTCAATACTCAATAGAGCGATACAATATATATACACACACACAAATGCACTTTTTTCCTGTTAGTAGCAAGCATTTTGTTCACTATTTGCACGACTTCACAGTCATATGTTTTACACAGTGACACTAAATCAGACTTCTGATTGCTCATTACTGTCAGGAATGACAGACGTTAAGGCAGCCTGACAGAAACGATGCAATGTTGACATTTTTGTTTTCTGTTCGATGTACAGTCGCAGTTTGTCTCTGAAGGTTTCCCCCAGAAAACTGTAAATTAAGGGGTTCAAGCAGCTATTAGAAAAAGCTGCTAGGTTGACAATATGTCCTGTTAAAGGATAATCATGCCTGAAGGATGGGCTGTTTGAAGAGACTGGCTCGCTTTTCCTCTGGAGAAGCTGGACGCTAATGAAGACGTTTTCAGGGAGCCAGCAGATAAAGAAAACCAGGACAACAACAAAAATCATGCGCAGAGCCTTCTGTCGCCGCAGACGGAGGCTCCTGTGCTTGTGTGCTTTTATAAGGACTCGAACAATTAATGAGTAACACAGACCGATGATCACAAAGGGGATAATAAACCCCAGGGTTATCTCTAGCCACTGGATTTCTTTTACATCTGCAAAACAAAAATAGACCTCTCCGGTGTGTTGTAAGTGCACGGCTGTGAATGGGACTAGAGCTGCCGAAATGGATGCCATCCATATGAGCCCACAGCTCAGTCTAGCGTGATGCATAGTGCGAAATAGGTTGGACCTCATTACTTTGGCCAGTGCTAGGTATCTGTCAAAACTCATCCATGTCAGAAAGAAAATGCTGCTATACATGTTGATCTGAAGGAACAAAGACATAAAGGTACAAATGATGGTGATATCGTAGTACTTCTCGTCAAGATTAAACACCTCAATGAGAGAATCAGCCACTAGAATGAGATCAGCCACTGCCAGGTTTATGAAGTAAAGGTCTGGGATTGTCATTTTTTCCCGAAAGCTAATGTTGACAACCAGTATCAGAATGTTTCCCACAAAACCGATAGGAAAAAGGAATATTGTGTAAAGACACGATAAGAAAAGGCCAATAACATATTGTTGGTGTTCTGATTTATCAGCTAACCTAGAGGAGATGCTTTCGTTGCACAAATGGGATCCATTCAGGTTAAAAGTTGTGCTGTTACATATAACAGGTGATACTGAGGCAGAATAAGTTTCCATGGTTAAAATATCTGCAGAAAAGTTATTAGTACTTACAGTTTGGTGGCAATACCAAAAAAATCAGATTTTTGTTTGGTTTCAACTGAATTCCTAGTAAGCATTTTTGATTGGAATTGAAAAAGATACAGACTTTTGTATAGGAAATTAAAATGCTTTAAAAGTCAGATTAATTAGACTTAAAACTGACTGAAATATAATACTACAGGTAGTGAATGTCTTAATTTGTTTTACAGGGTACTATGTACATTTTAAATGAGAGAATTTGCAGTTCCTGTATGCCTTAAGATCATGTAGGAATCTTTTTACCATGGTGGTACTTGGGTCTCTTTAATAAAAGCTTGTCAGCATCAGTGTTTCTTCAAGCAAGTTGGGAGGCAGTGGAATTTTAGCTCCATTTGTTTTCTTTTAGTAATCAATGAACATCCTTGGACCTGCAATTTGCAAAAGGAAAACGATTAATCTCATATTCCAGCACTGTTCCGTGTGCCATTAGCTTCTGCTAACTTAACATCACAGCTGGGCATGTAGGAACCATCATGTTCTTATATAAATGCAAATGTTCACTTAAAAGAATTTAAATTTGTTCTGGATCTAAACACATTGTGAGGGGCAGGTCTGTTAAAATTTTGTGCCCCCATCAGGGATTCAGTATTAGAAAATGAAGAAATACAGAGAAATCAAATGAGTGAATTTCATCTGATAAAGAGAAGCTGTATTTTTCTATATATATATATATTTATTCTATCAGCTTGTGAGGCTAATAAATGGCCGAGTCTGTGACTGAGAAGGCAACAGAGGTGAAAAGCAGTATGTTCCTGCTGCTTTCAGGGGGAGGGAAAGGCAAATTTTAGAAATGAAGGTAATACAAGCAGCATATTGATTTACACCAACATTATTATACTCAATTTGTTTTCTGTTGTGATTTATTATGTTTCACTGACTTCCGGGTAGTAATGGAAAATACCAGTTATCGGATTTGTTTACTTCTAAATGTTGAATGTTATGCACTTGAAGCATTGCTAGAAGTTTATTTAGAAAAAAGAAAGAAACAAAAGATACTCCAAATAAATAAAACCAGGAAAAAAAGATAAACCAGGCTATTTTGTGTAAAGTTTTAAATATTTTGAATTGCTTTAACCTGCATCTTACTATGAAACTGTTGATTTTTATTTACATAAAAATATACTTTAATTTTTTTTTTTGCTCGTAAAATTCATGCGTATTTCCACATTTTAATGACTTGAATCCTGCCAGTGTGCAGTCTGTGGGAGGAAAGAGCAGACCACTAGTGGAGTAGGAGTGTTAGAATAGTTTTAGTCAGAAATACAGCTCTGAGTTTGCTTAAATGTATTCAAGTCATCAGAAATAACTACAGATACTTAAATAAAGATATACGTTCAGAACTTGGATTTCTCAATGAAACACGCATAAGTTCCCAGTACCTGTTGCTGTGTTTTGAATAATTTTAATAGTGTAAATCTTTATGCTAAAATATCCTTATGAAATCACAGTTATTAGAAGATTCGGTGTTTGTTTCAAGCAGCTGTGGAAATCAGATGTAAATTGTTGTCTTTATGTAACAGCCTTTTTTTTTGGTGAATAAGGCAGTAAAACAGATTTAAATACAATAAAAGATAAGTTAACAGCCTGAGCAATTGATTTTAAGAGGTCCGTCTGTGGTCAGATTTTAATTACACCTGAAAGGCTGCCAAAAGCCAAGCAATTAAAAGCATTACAGGTAACTATGTACTGTGAAACACTTTATTTTACCTTAATTCCATTTCTCCCGAGCTGATTTTCCTCCAGACAGCAGCAGGCTGCTCCTTGCTGGGTGCACACGTAATGGATGTGCCAACTTCCACTGTCCTCTCGGTAAAAACTTGCATTTAGGTGTGCAGAGCTGCAGTGGATGCCACCTGTTGATGATTCAGCAGTAAAAAACAAAAATCATATAAAAGTCTATTCTGCTTTAAAATTTATTAAATAAAGGATAGTTTACAAGAGCAAAATGCAGATCTTGCTGCATGTCCTTGGCAATAAAACAAGCTTTATAGATTCCCAGGGTTGTTCTAATTTGTGTGCAGTTGAAGTGCTGCTGAACAGCCTTATAAGGCTAGAATTAACCCTGTTTCTGCTGGTTTCTTTTTTACTAGAACTACTCAAACGTCTTTTCTCTGGTATTTGTCAGTTTTATTTTGCCTCATGTTCATTGCACCCTCCTTTCTGCCTCTGGTGGTTTTTTTAAGTTTTATATTCTGTTCAAATCTAGAGCTCAGCTGAACAATAATGAAGAGCTTTATTTGCAAATTGCAATGAAGCATATTTTACACAGATATAAAGCAATTATTACTGTTATTTATGCTAATTTTTAAAAGCCTCTGGGCAATCTAAAGAGAAATATTTGATTGAAGACATCAAGCGTCTGAGAAGGGTCATTTGCTAAACGGATAAGATAAATTTGTTTTCCTACCTTCAAGTTGATCCCATTTTGCCTGTTTCTATTTAAGTTTTCAGGTATTTGTTGTCATTCTCTTACTTCTTAGAATTGCTCAGCTCAAAATCACATGGATGAAATAAGCTTACCCTACAGAGAATGAGGAGCCTCAGTTTTGCATTAAACACCAGTGTTGCAGGTGGAGTTTTGCTTTTCATCCGCAGGGGGTAAAGAAACCCACTTGACATTTCCAGTAACACCACCTACTGGTGGCCAGAATTCTTAGAACGGGGAGAAAGTCAAACCTTCCTCGTAAAAGAGCAGTATTTTATTTGTGGCAGTTGCTTTCTGTGGCTATGTTGGTCTGACACCTGAATGTTAAGTGCTGTGAGTGGCTTTGCTGTACATGGATGCAGCATTCTGCTGCTGCTGGAGTAAGATGAATGGGATCTCAGCATTTAGGACTTCAGGAAGACAATGGGACAGTTTCAGAAGTGTGGAGTAAGCAGTTAACATGTCATTATAATAGATGTATGACACCAATTACAGTGTGTAGGTTACAAAGATTATCTTTTCCTCATCTGCAGGAAAGTGAAGCTGAGGTTCTTTACATGAGTGGCTTTGGGAGCAGAAGCCCTTTGCCTTCATTGAGGGAAATATATTATTTACTGTTATTTCTGCAACATACTTTGCATAGGAACAGAGGATTTTGGCAGTGTGACTAAAAAAGTTTTTAAAGATGTTCTTGCATGATGGCTCTTCATAGTTTTGGAACCAGTTATTATTTAGATCAAACAAATGTTTGTGCAGATTGGTGCTGGTAAATTTTTTCTAAACAGAAGATTTCCAGTGTGTGGAATGGAGTGCTTTAATACACAAGATGATGAGGACAGAGCCTAAAGTGTTTTGCTTTGAGATGTGTACAAATGGGATTGCATTGTAGGACTGGAATATTGTAAATGTTAGAAAAATCTTGTGATACCAGCTTTGAAGGTCTTAATTTTTTGCTGTCATAAAAGAACAGGATTAAAAAGAGTCTTTATTGTTGTTTGTTGATCATGTGGTTTTGCTGTACTTAGCTCTGTCCTCCAGAGCTTCCACTGATCTTGTAAGGGCCTGAAGGATTTTTTTACTTTTCTTCTTGTGTAACGCTCACTTCTGGGTGTCATTTGTTTGTTATTACGGGGGCCTGGATTTGATAATCAGCTGGTTTCTGTCCTTGCTTGTCTACCTGTGAATATCAGCTGATTTCCTATTAAAATGTATAATTCGGAATAAAAATTTTCTTCTTTAAATTCATTGTAAGAAATATGTCACTTTGCCATACTTCCAGAGGTGTAAGGAAGTTTTCTTTCAAAAGACCCATGAAGTAGCTGTTTTCTGTGCTAGAAACTGTGACACATAAGAGTTCATATTTAGTGTTATGGTAATTTTGTATATTATTATATTCTAATTAATGGGTTCTGTATTTCTCTAAATATTTTGTGAGATGATAGTGCGAATCCTCTGAATCGTGTTTCCTAAAACAGATCACAGCTTTTTCAGACCCTTGTTTATGCAGTCAAATTATTGTTACTGATTAATCTATCTTAATCTCGCTGTTTGTCATTTCCATATTCCATAAAATGCTTCAAAGTCATTTTAGCAGCTGCTGGACGTTGTACTTGTGCTCTTTCCCTATCAGTGGCAGGTATTCCACAGGATTTTACAGTGACTGCATAAATGATCCACAGTCACAGCTGTGACAGTATTGAGTCCTAAAGCTCCACCTGTCTTACCTTACTGTGATTGTTGCTGCATGTGTGAAAGCAACTGGTGCAGTAGCATTTATATAATGTCAGACCTCAGTAATCCAGCATTTGGAATTTTCCTGGTTTATTTTTATGTAGCACTCAATGTGTAAAGCTCTGTATATATCTCAGTAAACACATCTAACACCAGAGAGTCTTTTCAGAAGCACTGGTGGAGTTGTGATGTACTTCAGTGTACCAAGAGGCTGAATCTGGGGTATAATAGAAGATATTCTATGTAATTTAGGAGACTTCAACATATTGTGCTGCTAAAAGGTGGCAGCTGAGGAGAAAGAAAGTGGGAGGTGTGAGTATGAGAGAGAACAACGTTGAGGGATCTGATTCATCACAGCTCTTGTGCCAGCGCTTTGTGACTGCCTCTCCAGCTGAATAAGATGCAGGAGACTCCTAGATTCTGTCAGAAGTCTAGAAGTGTTTTGGGTATGAAGCTGTTGAATCCTGGAGAAATTAAATTAGATCAGGGCAAAGATACAGAAAGCTGAAAAAAAGTAAGGCACTGTATTGCATAGAAAGGGAAGGAATCTTAAATTAAAATTGTATTGGAATGCTCACACTGTAATATAACCATTTGCAGAAGAAATAAGATTTGTGTAAGAATCTCTGCTGGAATTATCTCTAGAGGAAATACAGGTGCTGCTGTACTGTTCACAAGGTTTCCCAGGTAGACTGATGTCCAAATTCACTCTCACCTTTTTCAACCACTGAATGATATCAGCATCCATTACCCTGCTCTAGAGCAGCCTCATACTTTATCCTGTCCAGCTTCAGTAGCAAATAATCAAACTTAGTTTGAGCTGGAATTAATAGTTTCTGTGCTTTCAGAAAACCTTGGATGGAGTGTATTTTGTGTATTTAGGCTTTTCAGTTGCCAATAATTCTGAGAATGCATTTTTCTTACTAAAAATAATTTTTAAAAGTTCAGCCTTTTCCTTTTGCTGGGACAACACCCATTCAAACCAATTCAAACTATTTTGGTAAAACCTTTTTATTTTTTTTAATGCATCTATTGCAAAACTCTTAAGGGATAATCTAAAATTTCACTAAATGGGGCCACAAAATGTTGTTTAGTGAAAGGTCATAGAATCCTAGAATGGTTGGAAGGGATCTTAAAGACCATCTTAGATCCAAGCCTGCTGCCATGAGCAGGGACACGTTCCACCAAACCAGATTGGTCAAAGCCCCATCATAGGTTCTACTCAAATGCTATTTTTAAAAAATTTTTGCAAAACATCAATCATTTTTATTTTAGTGGCTAAGTCTGGCAGTCCTTTGCTGAACACTTATGTACTGTGGAAGTGAAATGCATTCTTTAGTGAATTTATTTGTTGTGCAACATATATGGTGGACACATTATATTAAGTTCTTATTTTGGCTGAATTGCTTGAGTTTTCACTCTGCCCCAAATCTTCTGCAGCTACCTCAAAATCAAGATAAATAATACTGGTGCCCTTTCAGTGTAAGTTTAACATTAGAATGTAGCTAAGGGCAGGCCTAGAAATACATGTAGGGATGTAGCAGCTCTAGTTGTGATTCAAGCGTGCACATCCAGTCTCTAGCTCAAATGTTGTTTGCAGTGGGATCAGATCTAGTTTGAGCCAGCTGGTTCAGTAATGATGAGTCCTGAGTTCTTTTCTAAAACATGTTACCAACTCAGAAATTCAAGCTTTAACTTCAGCAGCCCTGATAATTTCTCGTACTGAACAAAGTGGTTTTTTCAAATGCAGACCAAAGTTGTGGAAA
This sequence comes from Cettia cetti, assembly GCA_013401135.1. Taxonomy (NCBI): domain Eukaryota; kingdom Metazoa; phylum Chordata; class Aves; order Passeriformes; family Sylviidae; genus Cettia; species Cettia cetti. The sequence goes on from VZUI01049751.1 coordinate 43,261, forward strand.
GATACAAATATTACCAAGACAGAAGAAAAATATTCTTCTTTGAACTTTCCAGTATATCCCTTCAGTTAATTTTGACAGCCTGCCTATAAAAATACATGCTGTATTTCTTCTGGAACATACTGTTCACAACTGGGTGAAGCCTGGGGAGAAGTAAGGGTTCAACCGAGCTGCTGCTTGCATAAGGGAAAAAAACCTCAGCTCATGGAGATTATAGTTTGTTCTTAAAAATATTCTTTGGATTATTAATTATTTAAAAATTACTATGTTTAATCTTCGCTAAAGCTGCTCTTTTCTCCCTCACATCAGAGTACATTAGAAGGATTTTGGGAAACAGCTTGTGTTTCTTCCCTGTTACACATAGGGGTGTTTGCTCTCATTTTCTAGCTGGATGCAAGTAGATGTTCTCTAGGACCAAGAAGAAGTAGATGTTCATTGTCCTAAACTTTAATGTGACCTCTGACTTTATCAAGAATAATTCTATGAAAACATTTGTGTATTGCTAAAATTTATACTCATAACTGTATGAGTTACTGTTTTGCATTTTTCAGCCTCTTCCCTTCTGTTTACCTTTGTTTTCTTGTATTCAGCTGCAAAGTCTTTCCATTTTATAGAGGGATTTCTTCATGGCAATATAACCAGCCATCCAGAAAATATTCTGGTTTTTTTCCACGTGGGCAGGGAGAAGATCAGAGTACATGTACTCACATCTCACAGATGGCAGCCAGCAGCTTTACCCACACTCACACACAGTCATTCATTCTGACAAGGTGTACTCACTCTCAGATCCTGCATCTGACAGTAGGTCCCTACAGGTTTTATTGTCTGTAACATTTGGGTATGGCTCTGCTCTAGCTGTGTATCCTGCTGAGAGTATCATGCAGCATCTTTGTGCCCTGCTCAACCTTGTGGTTCCTCACTGCTGTGTTACTGGCATTCATTCACCATCAGACCACTTTCCAAGTCCCAGCCAACTTTTGCTGACTTGATTTTCTTTTAGACACCTTCCAAAGTAACTCAGAACTCGGAAACAACACAATATTTATTCTTTCATTCTTAAATATTAAATGTATGGAAGCTGTAAATAAAATAGAATCATTTCCACATAATTCCCATACTACAGAATATCCTCCTTATCCACAGTGCAGCTGAAACTCTGACTTTCTGAGCTGGGATAAACAGCTTGCATCTTCTGACATATTCTTTCACTCAGTCTGTCAGCTTTTCCACTGATGTACAGCTCTTACAACTCATCTCTTCAGACTTCTTTCTGCAAGGCTGATCTTTGGTCTGTTGTTTAATGTCCCTCTTCTCAGGTGCAAAACAAAACCTCTGATGCCATCTGAGAATTACTTTCACAAGTATGAAATTGGCTCTTGTGTTCAAAGAGATGATTCTTACCTACGTACTTCCTTTCTGACCACGTTCTATAATGATCTGTTTATATGTAGAGTTCTTTAATGATCCATCTGTTCGTGCTGGCAGCAGAACAAAACTGAACAGGGGAACAGGCTGACACAATGTAATGCAGACATCTTACCAGCTGATTTTTACATCTTGTGCAAATGTTGGTCCTTACAGTCATAGTGGGATTACATGTTGCCCTTTATTTGCATGTGATACAGTCATGGTCCATACGTTTCAGGATTTGGATGTCCAAGGCTAGATCCATATGTCTAGATACTTGATCTATATTCTTTATGATTATTATTCTCCCATTTCTGCACTTGGCTGTTGCCTTGTGGAAGATGTTAATCTTGATCAATCAGTTCCTGCTTCTCTCTCTTAGGAAGCACATGCTGACTTACACCAGCTCCCCACACAAATCTGCACCCCATCAGGAAGATCTTTCAAAGGTTATAACTGCAGAAAAACCCACTCAGTTCCTTTAGCACCTGGGTTTCATACAAAGGCACTGATTTAAGTATCAAAATAGCTTTTCTCAGAACTCTTCAAGTTAATTCCTCATCACAGTGCTGTATTTTTATCACTTTGCTATCTAAGTCTACGTCATTGTCCAAGTACAATTTTTTGTACAATTTTGTGCTTTTCCTGTTTCTGTTTGCTCCACCTTTGTAAGAGGAGAAGATGAAGCTGAATCCAAACGTCTAAGGTGGCTTCTGGCCAGATTTGGTGAAAGTAACAATGTGCTCAAAGCAAGCATTTACAGCTTTGCACCTACATCTCAGCCTGCATCAGCTACTGATCCTGCAGGGCTTCCAAACTCCTGCACCACAGCTGTTTTATTTTAATTCAGATTTTTTCCTCTTTTTGCACCATTTACCCATCAGCTCTCATCTAAATGTACAATGCTTCTATCTTGTCTCCAGCAGAGCCTTGATTCCAGTTAGGAACTAGGGCTTGGGTTTTGTTTACCTTCTTGAAAATACACCTCAATTCTACTGTTCTGGGCTGGCTTTTCTCTGTTTTTCAGTTACTGAATGTGACTCTTCCAATGACTTCATACTTCTGAATGAACTCATTATGAATGGCTTAAATCAATAATTGCTGTAAGTCTATATGCCAAGTGGAAGCTGAGAGTACATTAACAAAAAGCTTTCATTCTTGCACAAAGTTTTAATTAGCCATCCTGTTGATCTTTCCAGTTCAGTGCCTCACAAAGGACCCAAAGCTTTCCTTTATGGACCTGTGTTTCCATTAATTTGATTTCTTTTTTTTTTTTTTTTCTTTTTTTTGGCTCAGGAATTCAGACAAAAATTTCACTGCTGCTGCCACTGGAATTATATATACCAGTTATATACCAGTGTTATGGAAATAAGTAGTTTAAAGGGTAAGAAGTCAAAGGAGGAAGCACACCTGAGAAAATGCTCTGACTTGGATTTAGACCTTCGTTCAAAGTTGCTTTCTGCCACTTTTTTTTTTTTTCAGCTCTGCAAGGTTATTGATATTATTGCAGAAGCACAGTTCTATGGCAACAATACTTGTCTTTCTACCTGACTTTGAAGCAATGCTTGCAGAAAAAAAGATTATTTAAATATATATGTATATATGAAAAATCCCAAGCAGCCCCAGACCTGGAAGTTTTCTCACAGATCACTGTAGGTACTAAAACTGACCATCATTTTTCTTCCAGTGCTGCTAGCTGTAAGATAGGCCAAGTTTGGCTTCTAAAGAAGGAACAATTGCCCTTTTTTTGAAGAAGTGAAAAACCAAACCAAAACCCACAAGCTAAAAAGCGAAGTGGATTGTCAGTTGTTTAAAAGAGCAAGTATTACTGAGACCCACTTTGATGGGTCGTGGCTGTTTCTGGTATTTCAAGGTGGTTGCTGGCATGGGTTCTCCTTCGGCACTTCTGTATGACTCTAAGTATCTCATCCTTGCACGGTTTATGAAAGCAAAGTATAACTACCAAACTAGCACAGCTCTCACAGAACAACACTATTTCTGCAATGTTCATCACAAGCTCATTCCTTGTAGTTCCAATGCTCCTCTGTAGTTTCAGTGTTGTCCTGAAGAGAATCATGACGTTATAAAACAGGCGGCAAATAAAAATGGTCACGCTGATCACGTACACGGCGGGGTAAGTGCAGATGTGCTGCTGCAAGGCTGGAGCTCCAGCAGGTGCTTCTTTAGCCCACAGAACAATGAAACAGAGGATCTGGAGTAGTGATGGGATTCCAAACCCAAAGATGAATTTAACAATCTCGTATGCAGGCTGTGCAAATAAAGGATCCAACTGGCAGTGTGCTTCCAGCTGATAATTGTCAGTGCCAACCAGCAGTGCCTCTGTCAGGCACACGCAGAAGGTCCATGTGAGTACAAGCCCAACACACAAGATGGGTCTTTGGGTGGCTTTGCAGAGAGCAGTCCATGGTGGAAATCTCTCCAGTAATAGAGTGAAAAGTGTCAGAATGAAAGCATAGTGAGAATTGAAATAACCAAAGTTGAAAAAGAATGACAGTACACTACAGGCAAGGTGTGTTGCTGTGAAATAGTCAGGTCTAGTGATGACAGTAAAGGACAAAAAAATCATTATGATATTGCTGATGGTGAAGTGTAGGAGAAATAAGTCCAAGCTTGCTGTTTTGTTCTGCAAATGGTTTCTTATGAAAATGATCAAAATACATATGCCAGCTATTAACCCAGTGGGTACAAAAAAGGCAATGTAACAGTGCATAAGTCTGGATATGATGTTTTGAGAAGCTATGATGGCTTCGATTTCTTCTGGGGAAGTGAAAGGCTGGCTCTTGCTTGGGTAGCTGATCCACGTCATGTTGTGAGAGGTCATCCTTCTTTCCACACTGTGCTTATTTCCTGTTCAACGGTGTTTGTAACCAAACTGGAAAAGGTGAAAAGGTGAAACAAGTTTTAAAGTACAGTTTTAATACCTATTTTTGCATTGAATATATTATGTGCAGTCAGGCATATGAACCATTTGTTCAGAATAAACACAGAAATTTGTTGGTGGATTTTACATTCCTGTGTTATTACCCAAGTTAGCTTGCAATTATTTTTAGCTAGAGAAATCCTTTTTATTTTGGATGTGGTTTCTGCTCTTACCACTCCTCCCTTTTCCTCACTCGATGCAGCTTAACTTTGTGGACAGCCAGGATCCAGCACTCTCCTGTTGCCTGTGGATATATGGAATATTGGCTGGTCAGTGGGTGAGAAAGGAGCTGCCTCTGTTTAGGTGGAGCTGCTTTTCCTCCCCATCACACCAAAAAAGGCCAAGGCGGTTTGCAGGGCAATCCAGTGTGTGGGCAGCAGCTCCAGCCACAAAAAGCTCCGCTGTCCTGTCACAAGGGTGGGAATTTTGTATCATTTGAAGCCAGCTGCAGTCTCACACCACATACTGAGGAAAATGCAAAGATAATCACAATATGAGGCATGAGCCACATTCCTTTCTTTGTTTTAGTTTTGCTTCCTTTCTGTTCTGAAAAACAGCCTTTCATAGCTGCAGTCTGTACTGAAGAGCCTGTGTAAAATTAATGAGAATGTTTAAGAACTCTTATGAACAAACTGCTTTTATACTAAAACATCTTTATACATTAATAATGCTGTCATTTCTTAGATGTAGCTGTTGCATAAAATGGCAAAACCAGTGTTTTTCTGCATGCTCAACTTTGAGAAAATGATTACTGGTGCATTATAAACCTGTTGATAAAGTTTTAGCAAGGACCATTTATTACAGCTGCATTATAAATTCCTGGAAATAGGGAATTTTGAGAGTAATATGGACAGGCTGTTAGCTGTAATGACTCTGTGATATGTTGATATAATGATTTTGTTACTGTATAAATGCTTGGAGGCTCCTTTCTTTTAAGCCAAAAAGCTTTTATGAGAACATAATACATACTCATGAAAAACTGTAATGGATATAGATATATACATTTTCCAGACCACCTAAAAGCATAATTAGCTCAATTTCTAAGAGGAAAATTCTGTTCACCTTGTACTGATTGATGCAGAAAATACCATATCTTTTTTAGCTGCAAAGAGTAAATATATTTAAACATGAGATAATGAACCCACTATTCCTAATTAATTTGGAACGTCTGATTAAAGATGTTCCTCAGCACTGGAAAAAGTTAAACAAATAGGCATTTTTACAGTGTAGAGTGTTTTCTGGGGAAAAAAAAGTCTTCTTTATTCACAGAGATTCCGATTTTGTTAGACTTTGGTGTTTTTACTTTGTTCTGTTTTACCTAAAGCTGGTCTGAACAAGCAGGCAAAGACAGGACCATGAAGTTCTCCTTACAGAAGTTTCTATAAGTCACAGTGGCAAGAAGCTACATACCTAGTTGTACATAATGCCTTTTCCATAAGGGGGCTCTAGTGATGCCAGCTCTTAAAATGAAAGTAATGTTAAATTGGTAAAAATTCATAGAGATGCATTAATGTTTTTAAGCAGTGCTCATTATAGATAAGTCAGTGTCTTAATACTGTTTGACAGTTAATTTATGGTTGTTACCTCCGACACTACTTCACATTTCTGATATTTCTAATCTCTCCTCAAAATTGGAATTCTAATACTGGTTTTAATTAGAAAAGTTGACTTATCAAAGTGGCTTTGATTAAATGTGTATATAATCTTATATAATTTTAATTTCATTTATAGAAAAGCGTGGCGTTATGTTTTGATTCAGCAGTGTTCTTTGTCCCTTTTTAAAGACAGAGTTTCTTCCTTTGTAGAAAAGGTTATTTTCAGAGAGATTCCACTCCAGGAAGGGCTGATGCAGCCAGGGAAGATGTTTTGTGTTGCAGGTGGTCTTGCAGGAGGGAAAGGTTGGCTGCTCAGGCTCTGTTCCAGCCTCTGAGCTGGGGTGCACCACGTAGGAGAGAACTGATGGGCAAAACAGGCAGAAGTCTCTAGAGCAAGTTAAGAGTCAATATAATTTTTAAGCTTAAAAATAGTTTATTAAATATGAGCAATTCTTGTGTTTGAAACTTTAATGTCTACAATAAATTTCTTCTTAAATACTTGGGAGGAGTCTCAAGGATGAACGAAACTGTAAGTCAAATTTTGATTTTTTTGTTAGGAGAGAGATGTGAAGCTTAATCTGTTGAGGGGTTGTTCCCACTTGAGCATCTGAGAGTCTGTTAGCATCCCACACAATGTTAACATATAGATCGGGAAATATTTACATTTAGAGCTGTTCCACCAGAGCCTACAGTGTTACCTGCAAATTCCACCAGGCCTTTTGCAGGGCTGAATGGAAGAATTCAGTTCTGGTGCTGTGAGCATCTCCATTATCTTGTCAACAACTTTTATGGGCCACTAACTGTGCTCTGTCCTTGCAGAGAATCTCAGAATAATTTAGCAACATTCAACTTTTCTGGTAACATCAGTGCAAAGGAAACAAAGGATGTAATTTAGGGTTTCACAGGAAATCATATGGCCTTATATCAAATTACAGGAAAAAAGATGCCAAAACTTGAATAAATTTGCTCAGGACCTGGCCTTGGTACTGATATAGGGTTGGTTCAATTATAACCATAGCAATGCATTTTTAAATTTTATTTAACTGCTCTTTGGGTGTTCAAGACTAAGTAAGGCTTAATGCAGCATATTCCAGTAACTGCAACTTACTGTAAAAGCAAGTACATCATCTTGGTTTCTCTTCCTGTATCCACCTGCTTGTACATTGTGGTGAGTTATTCATAACCCAGCACGGTGTGAAGCAGAGGTTAAGGGTGTGTTTTGCTGTCATTTGGTGTCAAGATGGGTGCCTGAAACAGTTTCAGTTATAACCACAGACATGAACATTATTGCTAAATAATTAACATTGATGCTTCCTCTCCATCTAAATATTATTATCCTCACCTAAGTGTATGTCTTTTAAATTACCTCGTCTGAGGAAGGATTTAAACTAAACAAAAAGAATCTCTTCAGCCTAGAATTAACATGCTCACTTCAGGGAAATAACAGTGCAACTATATATTTATAATTATAATCAGTGTAAGTATTAGAATGCTGAGCTAAGGAAAAAATTTTAGGTGTGCAGTTTTAAAGGGAATCTCCTTAGGATTCCCACACAAACAAAAATTTACCAAAAGAGCAAGCTGTTTGCAGCTTTGCTCTGGCTAGTCAGTGTGAGTATAATTCTTGTTTGAATTCAATAAAGTGCATATTACGAAAGAAGAAATATCTCCCAGCAGTTTGTAGCCAATTCTGAAATATTTTAAGTTTGGCAAATAAGATTAAAGTCAATGCTGTAGTTATTAACTTTCCCCCTTAAATTATTCCTAGAAGCTTAAAAGAATCACAGTGATAATGTCAGGGATTCTTTTCATATTTGGTTCTGGTGTCTCACTATTAAGAAGAGCAAATGGCAATTTGGCAATTTAATTTAAAATAAAAATACATGTTCCATGGGAGCAGCAAAGGGTGGTTTGTTTCTCACATGAAGTTTTATTCAGAATATTCATACAGCTGACCACATCTATTTTTTTCAAAATACTTAGAGTTTCCATCATAAAAAAAATGGAGGGGATTTATTATGTCATTTTCCTCTGCTGTGAGAAGATCTGGTGTTCCCTCTGTTCTTGTCTGATTCTTGGATTTACTGCAGGGACTTTTTTTTTTTTTTTTTTTTTTTTTTTTTTTTTTCAAAATGCACGTAATGTTTATGCTCTGCTGTGGTGTGGGTGGAGGAGGTGACGACAGCAGACAAGTCCTCTACTCTTTCAGTGGAATCTGTCAGCTTACAGTGCAAACACCTCAAGACCTGAAATATTTTTTTTCTCTTACAACATACTATGACATAAGCTGACTTTTTTATTTCCATTTAGTCAGGGTAACTATGGCAGAAGCCAAGTCTATTTCTGTTTGTTTTATGATTAGTTACTGAGGGAAATTTGCAATATGCTACTTGGTTTATCTTTGCATTATCATGCTCCACTATTTTGTCCCTTTTTCTCATTACAAATCCTTCCTTAACTTTGTGGCCTCACTTTTTTCTTGGATTTTTTTCCTCTGTCTATCCCTGTTTTCTCACTGTAATTCAGCAGTTAAAGCGAGTATGTTTGATTTTCACTTTCTGAAGCACGGCAAATACGTTCCCCTTCACTTCCAACACAGTGAGAACAGTGTTCAGAAAGCAGTTCAAAAATAGCAAGTTGTGAAAGGACTTTCAGTGCTGAGGGGACCTGGTCCCTAAGATTCCACTGGGTTTGGGTTCCTCATCCCCACTTTAATGTTTAACTTTTGCAAATGGGGAGCTTGGTTTCAAGGAGGCTTGTGTTTATTTAAAGTCTAGAAGGAAGAGCTCCTAAACCAGGGGAATTTCTCCCTGGCAGCCAGAACTCTTCCTCTATAAAAGGTTTGGTAGGGCAGTCTTCCTGCATTCTGTCACCAGCCTTTAGAAGGAAAATATTCTTTCATCCAGTCATAAAGCACAATAACATTGCTTGTGCAGCTCTGCTCTTGGTGGGGATGTCCTGCATCAACTTGGGATAACACGTGATCTGGGGGGAGAGATTTCCTTTCTGTTCACACCATGGCTGCCAAATTAAAAGATGGGGGCAGTTTGCAGTATATGAGACTAAAATGTGAAATACTGTATTCGTCTTTCTTGTAAGAGCTTAATTCCTACTCTTGGGCAGGTATTTGAAGTTGTAAAGACTTAAGAAATCCTACCCTTTCCTTGTGGAAAAATAGCAGTTCCTGAGAAACCGAAAGCTTTTGTTTTTTCTTTTCAAGAAGATAAGGAAACTAACAGTAACTTAAACATAATCCCCAAACTGCATCACTGTTGTGTTTCCTGTCCTATACAATGCCTGTAGGGGGGTTAAGATTATCTGACAATATCCATCCTTTAAAAGACTGGTTTTGGGCAATGGTTGGAGTTGTTTGTCCACTCCGCTGAACAGTATTTCATCATCCACCTCCCATTGGTTCAATGGGAGTGGAGTTCTTACTGCAAAACAGTCTTCACATTTTCTCTACTTAATGCCCAGCTTTATCACAAATTTCAGCTTCATTATACATTTCTGCTTTCTGAGGACCTTTCCCAAAACCAGCATTTTACTTTGTGAAGTTCAAATGTTGCTAAAAAAGGGAAAACTAAAACCTTTTAAAGACAACCTTAGCTTCACTATTTGAGCCTCTTAAATAAAACATTGCATATTCGAAGTAATATAAAGCACTTACCTTTTCAAGGAATTCTTCTGCAGAAACAAACAGGCTGAGCCTTTCACTGGGAAATGTCAGATGAAATACAATTATTGTTTGGAACTTATAGCCCTTTCTATTTCTGTAGAAAGCAGAGTATGTATATTACAATAACTTCTTCAGCTGCTGTACATCATGGTGAAAAATCCAGGCGCTTGCTGAATAAAAAACATGTTCTGTAAGGGAAACAGGAACTTGGCTGAAGTCATTCAAACCATACACGTTGCATGTTTAGCAAACCTATGGTTTCATCATCATGTGACTTTAAAGTTCAGATTCTCCTCTGTAATGAGATATTTTAGAACAGAAAAGTAGTGTTTGTCCCTGCCATTTCTAAGTATGTGAGGACATCCAGTGGATTTTTTTTTTCCTGTTCATGAAGTAATCCTACGCTCACTGGCCAGCCTTTGCAACTGCATTTTTTCCCAGTGTGCTGTTTGAAGTGCTAGAGGTCTAGAAAAGGAAAAGCCTGTGGAATAAATACCACACCATGCCCTTTGCTTAATACAACAAAAGCTCAACACAAAGCAGGGCATGTCAAACCATTAAGATCCCTGCTTAAAAATAGGTGTATTTCTATTTTTCCAAGGACCCTAGCTCTTGGAATGCTCCTTTTATTGTATACGTTCAGTAGATTATTTTTCCAGATGCTCTGCAATGACCATGAGGTGTTAAAAGACAAGACTTCGAGTATGAAGCATGTTTTGGGTCTGGCTCAGCATCAGTCAGTGACTATGTTGAACAGTGTTCCTAAAACCTCAGATATAAATAAGAAAAGGTTGGCTCATGATTGTTTTTTTAGCACAGCCTGTCTGTCTGGGATGTATCAGTAGCCTCGTGTTTTCTTACACCAGCTCATGGGGAAGGGCATTTCTGTTGTAATCTTTCAGTAACCTGCAGTGGCTTTTGTGGTTTGAGAGGGTAGTTTGTGACCAGTGCACCAGCACTTTGTTTTCATGGCTTCCCACTTGTTGCACTTTAACAAGGTTTGCTGAAAAACACACAGAAACTGCCAAAGCACTTCAAAGAAGTGAAATCAGACAAATGTGTATGGGTCTACATTTCAGAATCAGAGTTGTGGGTTACCTGGAGAAGATACTTTAGCACTTGGTCTACATTTTCATCTGAAGGTTAGCACTGCTGCTCCAAGTACCTCCAAGAGGTTAGAGGTAGGCTGGATGGAGTGTCTTGGGTTGCAGCAGTAGCTCAGAAGCATTTCAGGTTGAAGGTTCACATTCTTTGCAATGTAACTGTCCTCCAGTGAAATGTGATTTCCAATGAGTTTTATTCAGAATACTGTAATTCACACAGAGCTTTTGGTTTTGATCATCATATAAAGCAGTTTGTTGGATTGGGGAGGTTTTTATTGTTCCCCTTTTATCTACAGTAGTTCCTCCAAACTGTGACAGAAAACCTTGGGCAAAAAATGGCAGTGTAGTGCAGGTGTTTTGTATGTAGCATTTCCCTGTGAGCTGCACCCTAATCCAGGCTCATTCTGTTGACATTAAATTCTTATAGTTAAGAATGGCATTGTCATTGCATGCAAATTAGGTGATTCTTTTATTTTTCGATTGGTTTTTCAGTAAAGATGCAAATTTCAAGTGTCAGTTTATTCTTTCTAGGACTGAGGACTGTGCAGAGAGCACACCCAAAGCAACGTAGGCATAGTGAAATGATTGTTTTTGAAATTACAGAAAAATTTCAGGAAGGTTTTGGTCATCAGCTTAACTGTTTAGCTTCCAGAATGGATCACTTGTGCACTTGCAATGCTGAACAGTTGCAACATGGTTTTGTTGCTGTACTTTCCACTGAAGTGCTTTGAATACACCTGTTATTGATAATCTGGGCCCTGCTGGGGATGGAGGGGGGAAACTAAAATTATTTCTTGGCTGAGGGCCAGGAGGAAATGCTGAGGGTTTATATCTTTTTAAATTTGCCTTGGGTGGGTGTACACAAGGATATGCCCTTGGTGTTTATAAGTAAAAGAGAGGCAAATCAATGACTGCACCAATTGAAGGAATATTCAAACCACTCTTCACAAAGGTTTCAGTGACTCTGAGTTAATGAGCAGTCGGTGATAAAGGAGTAACTCCCGTGCAGATAGATAAGCCCTGACACAGCAGTGTTGAGGCCACGTTTCCTGTTACTCAGTAACCTCAGCTCTGACAATGCATGGGCTGGGTAAGCAGAGCTACAAGGGAACTTATCTGATAATGAGAAAATTGTATAAATAGAACCGGAAAAGTAAAAAGAAAGAAGCTATTTCTTACACCACCCATCTTTAAAAAGAAAAAGTAGTCAAAGAAAAAGCTCCAATCTTTAAGATGCATTTACCTTTACAGGCATTAGTTCATACTTTGTCTGAAACCTATATTAAACTTCATTATTCATTAGTATTTAGGGAGCAAGAACATGTTTCCTACTTGAAATCATGTGCAAGTAACACAACACAATTTCGGAATTGTACACAGCTTGAGAGACACAGATCAGAAAGCATCACATCTTACAGGTGGAGAAACCTGGCTACAGAGAAATTTATTCTTCCAAGGTGAGGAAATAATTGAAAGCCATGGAGGTTAGGAAAGAAAAGTTTCCCAACTCTGTATCCTTTATTTTGTTTACTTTGCTGCTTCCCATCTCAATAGCTGCAATTCTGCCTCATCTACAGAAACAAAAGAATTTTTTAGGTATGTTAAGAGCTCCCAGGTGGAGTTTTGGCAGCAGCTTGCTGTGCTGTTACTGTCACAGTTAATGTGTTAGTAAAAGAAAAGCAAAATATTGCTGTTGTGTGACCAGCTGCATCTTTCCTTAGAAAAAACAATAAACCAGTTTGTTTAATTTGCTTAAATGATCACAGGGTACAAGTCATGAGAATAGTGGCAAGCAGACTAGTGCTCAGTTGTATAAAGGTCTTATAAAGCTCCAGAAAATGGTTAAGTGATTGTATTTGGGATGATGCATAATGTCACAATTATTTTTTATTCGTGTTTTATGGATTTATGATTTTTTGGATGAAATTTCTTAGCATGTATTAATTTACTTGCTGTCAGTGGAAAAGGTTGATATGTGATAATGATGTTCTGGATAGGATGGAGGCAGGAAAGGTGAAGTTACAGAAGTGAAGTAATTGTGAGGTGCTGTGGCAATATTTAGGGATTGACTGATAACATGTACAGCCACTAACCACCTATAGTGTGCTGTGGTTGGCAAAACTCGGGTTTATTTTTGAACACAACTGTTCATATGGTAAAATAAATACCTCCAGTACTGAGTGACAGATCTTGCTATAAAGAAAGCAGATGTGAATGACTTTTTTTTTTTTTTTACCAACACCAATAATTTCTCTTAATTGACCCATATTACTGATGTGTTTAGCAGAGCACACATCCCTGACAGGAGGTTTAATTTGAAGTGAAGGCTCTTTCTCACATATCTGTGTGTGCCAGGTGAGAGAAACTTCTCCATCTTGTCTAACAAACACTGTCAATGCTTCTGGCTTGTGAGATGCTGCAGCCCTGAAGATTTCAGTCTTTTTCTTCCATCCTGTAAAGTATTATGGAGATGTGATCCTGTCTTGCTCATCTTCCTTCTGACAGTCCCGATCAGTTGTTCAGCAAAGAGCTGCAACGCCCAGTTGAGCATTAGAGCTCGTGTTTGCCTGGTGCTGCATCAAACAGCCACAGGGTGATCAAGGATCCTGGAGACCAGAGGCTGCAGCAACCTTTAGTTAGTCCAAGGACTGGACTGGATTCTCTGGGTAGTGATTATTTTTAGGGAGCTAATCCTGCATGAGGAGTCCGAAGTTTATTTCCAGATCACGCTGTTGTCTTCTCTCAGTTAACTTCTCTTGCTTTTGGATCTAATGTTATTAAGAAAACCATCCCTATGTAGAATGATAGGATTGTTTTGGATATTAAATGACTGTTATTGCCTATACCCTGGTGTATTATGATGAAAAGCAGTTGCTTTGTTACTGGAATTTTGAATCATGCAATACATTTTAATTCTGTTTCAAAGATGTTTTTCATCAACTGTCGTGTATTTCCACCTTTATTTTTCCTCTACTGTTGTCGTGTAAGAAAAAAATAACTTGAGTGTGGGATTTAAGCCACTGTGTTAGTCAAAGATTGCTTTGAATCTCTTTGGCTGAGCTTAAATGTTGGGAGCTTTTCTTTGTGTGGCATTTTAAGACATTAAAGCCACTTACATTAATGCAATACCTCAAAATTCCTGGGGGGAAAAAATCCCCCGAATTTTTGAGAGGAGTATCTGTTCTAAGGCTTTTGTTACATTGATGCACAGTTGCCAGTCACACTATAAAATTTTTCTTGTGAAATGTCTTGCTGCTAATTTTATATATGTTTAGTCTTACTTGACAGCAAGCAAATTTGTGGCCTTGATTAAAACATTGTAGAACATTAGGCCTCTGACATTAAAAAGGACACCCCTCTTCCAAAATAACCCAAACCCACCAAACCCCCAAATATGAGGGAAGTTGTACAGAGCACCAAGAACTGCTAGTTGGAAGAAAGTTAAAGATACTTTGTTTATGGATTCATTTTAGAACCAAAAAAAACCTTACATGGCTTTATTGTATTATATTCCCTGCATGTTTAGTTTAGGAAGGTTTTTTAAAGTGTGGTTTTTAAAATGGAATTCAGATGCTTATGCTTGTTTATAAGGTACACAGAGCTATGTGAAATTGTAAAATTTGATAGTTTTACTCTCTCTGCTTGGATGGGGTTAAGAAGCCCAGGCTGGCAATGTTTATCCATAAGCACTGGTTATTAATGATTACCTGCACCTCAGGGGCTCGTTCTAAATCAACATTTCTTCCTTTTTTCCTAGAACAGCCATGCTCGGTGCTGTGTGATTGCTACCTTCACATCTCAGGGTTCCTTGCTTGTGGTTCACTATTAGTGGTTTTATTACTGGTTTATTTGAGCACTGTTTATAATGTAAGCTGTTTTATAAACAGTATTTTATTATTATTACTATACAGTAATGTTTCTATCAATCACAAAATAAATTCCTCAATACAGGTAAATCATCCGTGTAACTCAGCTACAAGAGCTCAAAAATTGTCTGTATTTCAAAATAATATTCTACTAAAAGATGGAAAAAAGCTTTTTCTAATAGCAAGTTTTAATAAGAGAGCTGGTCTCTGCATAGCAGTGCTGCTGCTAAAATGGTTATTTAATTGCACATAGGCTGGACCTGAAAAATTTCAGACTTCTCTCTTAATCAAGTAAGAAATCTATTTCATTGTGAACTAGTGAAACCATACTTAATTAGAAAGAATTACTATACTCTGGAGCTGAATGGAAATGGCACTTCCTTTGGTCTTTGAGCATCTTGTCAACCACAATGACTAGTAACAGATGTTTTGTGAAACAATACAAGAAATGTGCTTTTTAATAAGTATTTCTTCTTTGTGAATAGTCAGACCTAGTAGCCTGGTTAAATATCCTTCTATTAGGTCTAAAACCAAAATTAACCATTGTTGAGATTTGTTTCTTGCAACAGAATTCTCTCCTACCTGCCCCTCCCTCACAGCAGCAGTTGGCTGTCCAAGTTGAGGTTAATTTTGTTTCTTTTAAATACTTGTAGCAATACCCTCACTGCCTGCAGACAGGACCAGCTGTACAAACCTGTGTTTAACCAGAAACTGGGACTGATTTCTTTTTTCCCCCAAAAAGATTAATTTAAATCTAACTAATTTTACTGATCTTACTGCTTTCGGGAACTGCAAGAGCATTCAGCCAGTGACCACCAGATGGAGTTTCTGAAACAGCTTTGATAAACAAATACCAAAATTCATTTCAAAATGATCCTTTAAAGGTTTTGGAGGTAAGAAAGAGTGCATAAATTCTAGCAATTTCAAGATAAAATTTAGCTTACATCTGCAAATTTGAGGGGGCTAAAATTAGGCTTTTCAATTCACTTTGTAATCAGTAATTGCACTGGGTTTGCATGGCAAGGTTTGGATAGCAGAGGCAGTGAGGGGCTACAGGGTGGCTTCTGTGAGGAGCTGCCAGAAACTTCTCCATGTCCAACAGCTCCAATTCCAGCAGACCCCAGGGTGGACCTGCCACTGGCCAAGGCTGAGCCCATCAGTGCCAGTGGCAGCACCTCTGGGTTAATGTATTTAAGAAAAGGGGGAATAGCATGCAAGTACTTTTTAGACTGGGTAAAATGGATTCACATCTGGTTATAAATCTTGCTTTAAAGAACTTTTGATAGAAGGGGTTTTTAAAGTATGATTTTACACTTAATTCATAAATACTCTGAGAATCCTGTGTTTTAAAATCTTTTACTGCCATGATTTGTAATAATATGGAAATTCTGCCTGCTGCAAACTGTGGATATTTTTGACAATTCTTGTGCATGTAATTAAAAGTGCAGTTCTTTAGAAAGGAATATAATGAAATCACATGGAATTTCAAGGTAAGGGAAGGACTAGGTGGGAAGAAAGTGGGATGACAAAGGAGATAATAGATCCTCTACTCTCCTGATGGAAAAAGAATGTAGTCAGCATATGTCAAAGTGTTTTGATATACAATGGAAAACTTAAGGAACTCAACAGAGAAAACATTTCACATTTCAGATTTGTTGCCACGGCAGTCTGCACAGCTGGGTTTGTACCATTAGATTGCTTTCACTTGGAAAAAGTACTGCACAAAATAGTCAAGAAATACACAAGATTTTGCATATTAAGAGACTACATAAATTAATTTAGGAGCAGATGCTTAGGATTCATCAGTGTGTTGAGCACTTCACAGCTGCAGCAGCTTAGGCAAGAATCAATTCCTCTCTGAGTCCTCAGCAGAGTGGAACTGAGAGTGGCACTTGGGCAGGTTCTGCTTTTCTTGGGTCTTACCAGTCCTGTGCTCCTGCAGTGAAGCTCACAAGGTCTCCAGCCTAGACATAGAACTTTCATTTTTATTAAGCAGTGATAAATAGGGCATTACTCATGCACATACCCACAGAGCAAAAATTTAATTGAATCTTAGTTTTAAACAAGGAAAATAAAGGTGTTATTTCCTTCTGAGGTTTATGATAGCAGTGTGGTATTTTCTTCATAAGCTTGGGGTCTATTCTCATATAGTAATTGAGTATTTTCTCTGAGTGCTCCAAAATGTGGTTGACTTTTGTGACATCTCTGTATGGACAGATAATGGCGGATTCAGGTGCCATTTCAGCCTGGTTTGTACTGGTGTAAACATCTTGACTTTGTTGTGCCTGATTAACCCTTTTTACTTGCATTTATGTAGTTGCTCACTCTTCAGAAATCTGTGGGATGTGCACTTGCTGCTTGTTAACTAACTGTTCTCACTGAAGATCCTTCAGTCTGTGTTGTACATGTGGGGTTTTACTAATCCAGCTGAGAAACAGACTTTTTGGTGGTTGTATCCAAAAGCTCTGTGGAATGAAGGATCAGAAAATCACTGCTCTGTACTTGTTCAGAGATGCTGGCTCTCCTATTAAAGAAAACACCCTTTAAAACACTGTGTGGAAGTAAGGGCATCCTGTCAGATACTAGGCTTTACTTAAAGGGTGTAATATGGCAACTTCCACTCTGTCAGTTGCCATTTTCATTTATTTCTGACTGGGACTTAAAAGTGCCTTGGATTGAGACTTTTCTTAAAGAGTTTACCAATAATCATTTTAAATAGTTTGCTGTTACTTGCTGTGTTCCTACAGAAGACTTCACAGAACACCAAAAGGGAACAAATTAATAATTTTTAAAGTATAGCCAAGAAAATATTTTCATATATGTAGGGTAAATGAACTGATCCATGGGGAGTAATCTTTTGGTTATGTGCAGTGGTTACTGCACTGAACGTGTTATAAGGTATCTTAGATTCTTAAAAGCCGTGTTTCCTTTGGGATGCCAGAGTTGTGGATTATTTTATTATGTTGTTCTGAGAACCAAGAGAATTTCTGCAGGAAGCTGATTGTGGCAGCACAAAGGAAAGGAAGTTGTCAGGATGTGGCCAGTGTTTGCATTGATCTCCAGGTGCACTGTTACTCTGCCTCATTAATTGCAGGATTCTTTATGCTGAAAAAAGGTGAGGTATGTGCCTTTTAGCTTTCATTCTCAGCCAACTTCATGCTGATGAATAATGAGATTTTAATAGTCAAATTAAGGTCTGGAAATTTGACATCCAAGTCATACAATTTGTTATATTTTGATTCAGTGAAGCCACATAGGTTTAACTTTGTCTACAACAGGTTTTTATCAAGAAAGAAAGAAAGAAAAAAAATCACACATTTTATTGACCACATATACTTGAACACTTTTTATTGAGAATGTATTATGAGTCAATATTTCCTTCATGAAGCTTTCCAGAAAGTCCATTTCTGTAGTATTTTGACATGATACTGGAGTCCATATCTCTTCATTGCAATAGAATCAGGAATTTTCTAGTGGCTGATCACCTTCTTTTATTAACTGAAATTAAATCTTCAGAGACCAACAAAATTTGATTCTGAAATGTAAACTTTTGAAACTAGGACCTCTACTAAGTTGGTCAACCAGGACCTGTCTTGAGCTAGCTGTGTTAATAACTCAGATAGAAGCAGAGCATGACATTTCTGTTAGTTCATTGATTTGACTTAATTAGCAGTTCAGCAAGAGGGCTATAAGCCATAGATCAATTCAAATATTAAGTTTAATTTTGTGAGAAAATAACACTGTTAATAATGGCACTTAACTAGTGCTTACTTTCTAGTACACATTATATACATACAGAAGCATACAGTACACCTTCCTGTTCAGAGGTTTACATTTAAATGATACACTTTCCGAAATAATTTAATAAACTCTTTGCAGATTCTTTTTACATCAGCAGGCTGATTTTTATCTTGCATATATACAGTATTTTATTCATATCTATTCAAATGTGTCATGGATAAGCCCCTATTTACAGTCACCAGAAACCTTCAGATATTTGAAATGGAAAGGCCCCATTCTTGAGAACTTTGTGTATTAAACATTTGTCCATAAAAGTTCTTCCTAATTTATGATACCTTGTATTTCCTTAAGTATTTTACTGACCTTGCTTCTCTGCTGTTCTTTATATAAATACTGCAAAGCGCTCTCTTTTTAGGATACAGCTTTTTAAGAGATACCAGGTGAGGATGCTGCAATTAAGTTCAGAATTTCCTTAGGAGAACAGCAGCCAGGCAGATCCACAGCACAGCTTCTTTGAGGCAACTAATACATCAAATTAACTTTTCAAAGAGGTTGAATGGATAGCAGTCTTGTTCATTAAATTATCCAAGTTGTTGTATCTATGATTGCCATCACGCTATAAAGGATACAGACAAACATCCGTAGCTCTGTTCCAGTAAAAAAGATTAGGAAAAAATCAGATTGGATACCCCATGGGTAAATCCCATAAAAATCTGTCTTTCTACATTTCTTAAACAGCAGCTTCCATTTTATTAGATAAATTTGTTTGTAACGTCAAATCACTGAGTAAGGATTTGGATCACTGTAAAGGAGTCACTGTGATGCAGTAAACAGGAGTACTGAATGATACCAGGTGTGCAAGACAAGCAGGGATGGGAGAGAAAGGAAAGTTAAATAAACTGTGCAGAGAAGTGAAAAATGATAAATTATACAAGAGCCATGATCTGAAACTGAGAAAGGAACAGAAATAAAGGCAACGGTTCTCTTTCAGAGACAAAAAATAAGATGTCTTAAGAGAAGGAGGAAATGGAAGTCAGGAAGCAACATGGACGTTGAAATTGCACTTCAGGTTACCCATTCAGCTGCACTGTTCTGGTGGTGTTCCAGTTCTGAAAGCCTCTGTCCACACCAGATAAGCCAATTCCTCCCCTGTTGGAACTTCTGCATAATGGCACAGAATTTCTTTAACAGATTTTATGTGAGAGATTTAATGTGGTGCATTAAGAAACCTAATTTTCCTCCGATGGGCAGGAGTCTTGTTTGCTTGACAGCTGTAAGGAAAAATTTTGTTCTTAAGCACTTCTGTGTGGAAGTGAGCTTGAATGCTCAAGATGTGTAGAAATTCACAGATTATCTCTCAAGGTGGGCAAAACCAAGAAAGCAGCAAGTATCATGTATGTCAGCATAGAGGCACTGTAAATGAGTGTGAGAGTGGGACACAGTGATAAGGAACAGCTTCAGGCCTTAACATGGTTTTCATCAACAGGCTAAAACTGTAAACACCACAGAAATAGATTATTTCCTCTGTAGGCTTTAAGGATTAAAAAATTTCAATGAAATATGAAAAGCTCTTTTAAAAAGTAAAGATTAATGGAAAGTCTTACACCAGGATGTTGATATCTTAGAGATGCTTGTATATAAAGAAGATAGGCAAAGATGACTATGGGAAGAAATTGCTTGATGGGAAAGGATCTGAAAGGTCTGTTCCTCACCTGTTTTTCACATAGAACTTTTAGTATGTATCTCTGCTGACACACTAGGACTAGTTATCAGACAAGATTGTGCTCTAAGCAATGGGAAAGGTTCAATTCTGGTCTTGCTCCATGTTTTTTTTCCTATACCAGAAGCTTGAAAAGTCACATTTTTTAAATTATGTCATCTGGAACTCGAGTTGTGCTGTGACAGATTAAACAATAAAATGATGCTGTAGCATGTATCAAATGATAAAAATGTCTTGTGGCCCCACACCAGAGGGAGAGTATCAGCTTCACTTGTACCCCCCTCCTGTCATTAATGCAACAGCAGCACAGGAACAGGTAGGTTTTGGGTCAGTGCTTTGCAGTCTGTTACTGTAACTTTTTATGTGCTTCCTGCAGCATGTTGGTGTTTCTCACATATTTCATATGAACGCTAAAATTTGGTGATCTGGATTGGATTTCTTCATCCCTACTGTGAAACTAGACTTTACTGTGTATCCAAGAAATCCAATGGAAGGCTTTTTTGAGAGGTCAGCAAAGAGTTGTTGCTGACTGGGATTCCTATATTGAGGAGTTTTATATGGTTTCCAAACCTCCAGTGATGTCGCAGATTAAAGACAGTTCAATTTATTTGTTGCAAACATATCCCTTGAAAATACAAAATGTTAATCATAACCATATTTATTTTTTAAGATAATTACTCTTGTTACATGAACATATGTGGACCATAACACTTAGCCAGACAATCATTACTAGTTAAATTCTGATTTAACTTTGTAAACCACTGTGTCCTTCATTTTAGTATGTGGAACAAACATCTCTAAGTTCCATCAGAATTAGTTAATAAATATTTCTGAATTCCTGAAATGTTTTAGGATACAAACAATGCACTGGAAAATTAAAACACATTTTTGTTATCTGTTGTAGCTAAAAGAAAAATCATTTTACCATAAATGTTAAAACAAATTAGTTTGTGTGAGAAAATAATTTCTAAAAAAAGTAAATTAGGCATCTTTTAGAGGGGATTCAGTGATGGAGAAAGAAATTAAATAATTTAATTTATAATTAACATTTACTATTTGGACATGTATAATTGGGTAATATGATCTTCAGTAAAGATCATCTATATAATCTTCATTGAAAAATTCTACTTTCTTCATCAAGGCTAGCACTATCACTTCTTTGTACAGAAAACAAGGTGATACCTTTTTCTATACAAGATACAAGGTGCTGTGTCTTCAGTCAAGACTTCAATAAACAGCTTAGTGATTTCTTCAGACAGGAAGATCAGAGCCATGAAAACAGAGTTTATCCTTTGCCACCAGTTCAGTGCACTGAAGGTATCTGATGTCACAGGTAATGCAGCACGTAGGCCAGAGCCTCACACCACTTCAGCAAACAACTACTGGAAAATTAAGACTGTTGCATTCAACTGCAATGGACGCTCCTTCCAGCCTCTTGGTTGGGACTCTCAAATGTCTCAGAGTGCCAACACAGCAGCGGCACAGTCCCAGCACTGAGCAGCCAGTGCTGCAGTCACAGAGCACCAGGGCTTGTGTCACACCTATGTCATCACCTGCTGTACAACTGTGCGCTCGTGAGAACACCCTTGGTTCCCACAGTGTATCTTTTTAAGCAAACGTCGTAATTTGTTGGGAAAGTTTTTGTTAATGTATCTGTAGAGCAGAGGCATGACAAAGCTGCTGGAGAAAGCCAGGAATTTTGACAAAATCGTGGCGAAGTGTAGTATTTGAATGGAATTTACATCTGGAATTCTTCCTTGTAGGTTAGTAAACGTGCTTACCAAGAGAATAATGTAATAGGGTGTCCACAGGGTGAACTGTGTGCAGACTGTGGCAATCAGAAGCCTGTGCACTGATGGATCCAAGCGCCCAGTGTCCTGATCCAGTGGCGTGGCCTCCTTGCGTATCCGCAGGATCAGCGTCAGTGCGTAGAGCACGGCGATGGCGGGCACAACGTACCCGATGAACACCATGATGGCATCTGCTGCTTCCTGGTTCTGCATCTTGGAACACTCGATTATTTTGGTGGACACGTGGTTGCAGACGTAGAACAGGAGAGATGAGAAGCTTGTGAGCATGGCACCGCCCCAGATGAACCCACAGACGTGTTTGGTGTTGTACACACTGGACATGTAAGTCCTGGGCAGGGCACGTTCGATGTAGTAGTCCAGACTGAGCAGTGTGGTGGAGTACATGGTAACTAATGATGAGACGTTGAATAAAATAAGGAAAGTAATATAAACTTCATTGTTGGAATTCCAGATGGCCCATTTGGTATTGGCAAGACCCAGCAGGTACATTGGTGCCAGAGTGTTGATGATGAGACCCGCAATGGCAATGTTGACAAAGTAAACATCTGGCATAGTCATAGTGGCTTTGTTGTAGAGGTTAACTAGGACCAGCAGGCCATTGTAACAAAGGCCAATTGGGAAACATATAATGAGGTAGAGAAGGGAAAAGATGGAAAGCACAAGGTCGAAGTCATGGCAGAGATGCTGGTCCTCACTGTTCTCAGTACTGTTGATTAAGGCTTCACAGCTCCACATAGTGATTTTAGCTTTTGTGTCTTCTTTGCTGATTACCAGCTTTTCTGTAGAAAGAGAAATAGTGAAAGTGTTGTTAAAATATTACAGTGTAAATGAAATGCAAAGGACTGTGAAGAAAACATTTTGAACTTTAAGATTATACGTATCACATAACTGACGTCATTAGTCTAGAAGAAAGTAAACGGTTATTCAGAATTTCATTAGACTAATATATGTTCTGTAGTTTTGATTTAAATGAAACTAGTGGCAAATTAGCTGATACAGGACACTCAACAGAAGTAAACTGTACACTATCAGTAAGTACTGATGTATATATGAATACTAATGCAATTTTTTGAAAATTGTCAAACAAGCTTGTATATAGCTTTAAACACGTAAGGGTTACTACTGAAGAGTGGAAGGACATAAACTGAAGCACAAATCTTCCCAGTATGATGGAAAAGTAGAGATCTCCTAACATCTTAAATATCTTTATCTTAAAAAAAAAAGAGTTTCTTAGGAGGCACATTGAAGGCAGTATGGTGGATGTGTACTGGATCACTGATAAAACTGACAGACTATAGGATACTGGGAAATGGGGGGGGAGTTGGGGTTTTTTTTTTTGTTTTTAAATAGGTCAGTTTGTATTCAGACTTCCAACCTTATAACCATTTAGTTTTAAAAAAAACAATGGACCTCTGTAGTCCAGGGAACCTAATATCAGGGCAGCCTGACTTTCCAAAAGGCAAGAATCAGCTATCATTTCCTCTCAAAATAGCTCAAATTCTTTAAAAAGTATGCTACTATCAGCAGTTGTGGTCCAGCCATCTTTACTTTATCATCAGCAGATAGCATTTTAACTGAAACCAAGTGAACTTCAAAGTAATCATGTAAAGTCACTTTTCAAAATGCAGAAACAAGAAATAATCTCTGAAGTACAACTCAAAACAAGCACAGCCTTAAAACCATGGCTGTTATTGATGGCAGCCCACTCCAGGGACAGTGTAGAGCTGTTGCAGCAGGTGATTTCCCATGTCACGTACTCTGCTTGTCACACACTCCTGTGGTTTTGTGTGCTTCTCTATCAGCACCTATAGCAAAGTATAAGTACACGTACCTGGATTCTTTCCAGAGGGAGAGCAAGATTTAATCAATCCACAACAAACATTGTGCAATGAAAATGAATGCTACTAGACAACATGCTGTACTCCATGAACCAGATGGCTAAATTATACTATGTGGGGTCTGTGAGCAGACGGGTATGTGACTGCATCTCCCTGGTGCTAATCCTTTGACTCTTAGTACAAAGTTTGCCCCAAAACTGTGTCAACTTCCATGCTTTATTTCCAACCGCAGTTGTTTTGTGTGCATTTTTCTTCTAAATAACATGAGCTAGAAATCAGGCTAAAAATGCAATAATTTTAGCTAGGCAATCAGATTTTTATTCCACTGTCCCATGCCGGATTTCCCCAGAGAAGGTTCTTCTGTGGCAGCACCAGAAGTTCTGCTGTTTTCAGAGTTGTTTTCACCTTTGTGGGAAAACTTGACTTTTTTGGTTCATTTTCTTACATCAGATCTTCAGCTATACTGTGTGGACTGTATCATATCTTTCCATCCTCATTCTATTTTTGAGCACCAAAAACAACCCCTTTTGTTTTCAGGAAGCATCTGTTGGTTTAGGTTTTTAAGAAAGTAAAAGAAAAGCTGGTTTTTTGCAATTGAAGAGAACCAAAACTACTTCTCATTGAACTGTTATGACTTGATTCAAGCAAAGCAGCAGACTGGAACTAGATATTGCAAATATATGCATTCTGCTGAGTGCAAAGGTGACTAAGCATAGGCATGGATACAATCACGTTATTCCATTATGTAGGTTTATCCTTAAGCATGTAGCTTTGATTACTCCAGACTGAATTACATCAGCCACTGAATAACTTGCCTGTATATTGTCTCAGAAGATCAACAGTCTGCTACCAGGCTTCGTATTTTACAGAGCCAGGGGGATGTCTGGTTTCGAAAGTGCTTTTTAGTCATTACCCCTATTTTTTCTTTACATCCTCTAACTGTGGTTAAACTTGACAATTCTGTTTTAATGCTAGAAATGCAGGCGATTCATTGTATTAAATAGTAATCTTAGGAAAAAGGACAATATTTACCTCTGAAATGAGCAAAAATAAAACCCCAAATGAAAATATTTTCTCGGAAAAAATCTTCTTGATGACTTTTAAGTAGCCAGGTGAGGCATTTCTGCGGCTGAAGCCGAACTCCCCCGTGTTGAGCGCTCGCTCACCAGCGAAGGCACTGAAGCTGTTCGCTGTGCCGTGCAGCGCAGGCCCCGCTCCGCATTTCGCACCCAGCCGTGCCTTTTGTCACTGCGGAGCGCAGGCAGCTCTGCCCGGTGCGGCTCCCTCCCCGGAGCCCCGCTCGGTCCCCGCTGCCCCTGCCCTGCGGGCACCCGCAGCTCTGCGGCCCCAGCTCGCCTCGGCCCCAGCTCGCCTCCGTTGCATAAGTGCAGCTGCAGCAGCCTCTTGTTTACGGTGGCCCGGCGCTGCCCGGATCCCCCCGTTCTCACCCGGGGATGGCGCTGGACACGCGGCCCGCGATGGCACCGCGCGTCCCGCCCGCCGCTCCCACGGCCCCGCCGCTCCCAGGGCCCCGCAGCCTCTCACCTTTAATTCCCGTGTGCCGCTGCCCCGAGCCGCCCTCCCGAGGCACCGAGCCGGCCGCCGGGCCCCGGCGAGGCTCTGCCGGGGATCATGGTGCTGGCCCGGCACGGCGCTGGGAGCCGCTGCCTGCGCTGCACTTGTTTTGCCTCTGTAAGTTACTCACAAGTTTCTGCTTGGCTTGGCTTGGCAGGCGCCTGGCCCCTCCCTTCCCCTGTTTACAGCCAGTTTCAAGAAGTGAGAGGTTGTGCTCGGAGCTGTTGGATCCAGCTCGCTTTGTAGTGTCTGGGTTTGGGATTTGCTGCTTAAAATCCATGGGCGTGCAGGTTTGTTTTGGTTTGTCATCGGTGCTGGGCTTCTGCAGGGACGCTGCAGAGCCCGTGCCGTTCCCGGCAAGTGCACTCAACAGCCTTCAGTCAAGAGCGTGGGTTTTATTTTTACCTCGGGATGAGAATATGTAGCTTTGAGGTTTCATTTTCATAGGCCATATATCCTGAACAATCCGTATTTAAAAATTCCCGTAGCACAAAGTGCACAGGTGCTTGTGGTGCTGGCAAACATAAACCAGCTTGTAAAATAAGGTAGGAAGAAAAGTTTCTGAGCGTTTACTTCAAATTTGGAGATAGTTTTGGTGTTGTGAAAAAGTGTTACGACATAACCCTCATTTTGTGAAGGTGTTATGAGTTCCATGCTGCTTCCTTTTTAAAAAAGTTGATTAATCTCAAGGATATTTGCATGTCACTTGCAGTTGATGGATGTGAATGTTTATATTTTCCACAACTTTAAAATGGATCACTTCTTGAAAGAGCTTTTGAACTGCAGATTGATAATTTATCCCATAATGAATTTCGTACTGTGGTTGTTTCATTGTTTATATGGAAACTCCTCAGACTAATGAAAAGTTACTACCTTTGAAGCATGTTTCCAACTGATATCACCAACCAAAACAACTGCCTTTTTCAAAATAATTTATCTCATATTTAGAAATTCTGAATCTTTATTCCTTAGCAAATAAACACCAATGTAGCATCCCTTATTGAAAAAATAAGCAGGTGTTCATGAAATAAATACCGGAAAAACACTAAACCTGAGATTAGCTCAGTTGTTTAGAACATGATGCTTGTAACACCAGTGTTGTGGGTTTGATCTCCTTATGGGCCATTTGCTTAACACTTGGATTAGATCCTTGTGGGTCCCTTCCAACTCAGACTGTTCTGTTAAGTCTAAAAATGGTCATCTAGTTTGTCTTGAGTTACTCTATCTGACTGCATTTTGTATTTAAAGGTTCATTATGAATATTGTAAAACCACTCCAAAATAGCAGAAAAATCCCTTTCCTGTTCTATACATAGTCCACAGACAGAATTGTGTGTGTGCTGTGGATGTTATATGTTACAAACTGTGGCATCAGGTTTTTGGTGCTTCAGAACTTTAGAAGGACTTTAATCATCCTAAGTTCACCAGGGAAACAGCAAAGTAGGAAAGGTATTCATGTAGAAGCACTTTTAGAGTGCTCATACTTGGCCAAAAGCCAGTTTCCTACACACCATTAAAGCTGAAGGTGGTTTTATTTAGATAACAATGTCCATGAAGTACTTAAGAAAAAACTTCTTGCAACAAAGCACAAAAAGTTGAGAGCACTTAGTTGCAAAGATTATTTTAGAAAAGATCTGTAAAATGAACTTTAAATAATGAGAAAAGAATGAAGTTCTGCTCAGTTGTATTACAGAGTCCATAGCTGCAGTCAGGCTTTTGCAGGCATTTTCATTCATAATGCAGCACTAAGTTGCAGAGCAGGTTGGGTAAGAGTTTGAAGCATGACCATTCTACGCTCGGATTATTTTATTTGATTTAAAAAACCAACCCTTCATCCAGCTGCAGCACTGTCTCTTTGCTCTGCAGATTTTTTTATTTATACAATACATGGCTTGTCTACTTGCTCTATTATCATCTGTCTTAGACGTAGCTCTTCCTTGGTTTATCTGACCTCTGAATGTGTTTTCACAAGCTGTGCTATCATCATAAACTAATAGCTAGTAAAGTACATAGCTAATAAAGCTGTTGCCAGCAAGGTAAGTCTCTAAACATGCCAAACACCTGTACCTTTGTCACGTCCTCTTGGGTTCCCACAGGATCTCTTAATTCCTACAGATTGCCTAGGGGAAGGCTGGGCCCTACACAGATTTGCTTCTGTTTGTATATATAAACCATGACTTAGTAGATTGTCAGCTCCTTGTCGGGGTTTGAAAGGTGCTTTTTGAAAGTGTCATGCTGAGTATTAATTATGGATTGATTTTTAGAACTTTAAATAGCGGATGATCAATATTTCTGGAAAATAACAAACCTACAATTAGTTATACATCAAGGGGAACACACTGAATTCTCAGGTGCTGGAGAATGAAGTGTCACATTGCTGTTACCTCTTAGTCTGGGTAACATGACATTTCTTTAGGCTTACTAGCTTATATGCATACCATAGGGATTACCAAATGACTTGTAAGCTGGATATACAGAAAAGTAAAACTGAATAGCTCACATTAGATACGAGGGGGGAAAAATGCAGCAGTGTAGGCAAGTAGGTTTTGGAATATACTTTCCTCATGCAGTTGCTGAGTCGCTGCTGTTTATAAGGTATGGTACAGCTCAGATAAAATGCTTTTAACCTGAGTGGAGAAAATCCTGCTTTATACTGGGGGCAGGGCTGAAAAACAGGCCC
Organism: Cettia cetti; assembly: GCA_013401135.1. Classification (NCBI taxonomy): domain Eukaryota; kingdom Metazoa; phylum Chordata; class Aves; order Passeriformes; family Sylviidae; genus Cettia; species Cettia cetti. Next base: position 71,213 of record VZUI01049751.1, read on the forward strand.
TTTCCAACCCTGTCATTTATGTCTTTGTGGTGCAATCATTGACCAGTTTGGCAGGGCGAAGTTCATAATTGATATTGGTTCCATTTATTATGAGGTTAATTCAATGCAATGTAAGGTGAAAGAAGGTACCATCAAACAGCAGGGGTAATTGATACAAAGTAGCATTGAATATAATAAGCCTATGTTGGCTATTTTTAAAAGTACAAATCAAAAAGGAAGAGTAGGTCAGTTGAAAGAGAGAGAACAAGGGGTTTGCCACTTGTGGCAAGTGAACTCATGGAACAGCAGTCACCCAGCCTGGTCCCACTGATTTCACCCTTCATTAGGCTCAGGTTTTGGTTTTGTAAACCCTTTCCCTTTGCTATATAACCTTAGGAGCAGCATAACAATAATTAATAATTAAAATAAACCCCAAGACTTTTCACTTATATAACCCAACTCTTGTCTACTTCTGCTTGATTCTGCACAATTTGAGTGCTGTGAACCCATTTCCAGCACTATAGGTAATTGCCTTCCCTTGGACAAATGTTTTTCCTTTAACATTCCTTCTATCCATGCACAAATTCTTATGCACAGTTCCTGGTTTCTTAAAATACCCCTTGAGTTTCACATCTGCCTGGCCAATGTTTTCCTCTTTATCTCTCCCTGATGATTCCCTTACAATTAACATTCCACCACCCATCATTATTTGCTCATATGACACACACACACACAGTATCATATCCAGCTTGTGACAGGGCTTCCAAGCATGACAGACACACTTTCACTTCTACTTTGTGACTTTCCCATGGTATATCTCAGGCTGTTCTTTGGTATTTTGAATCAGCCATAAAGATTACATTCTCAAGAACTGTAAGGGTGCATTTCCATTGCACATGGGACAAGTACAGAGATACCCACGTTCCTGAAACTGGTCTTTGCATTTTGCTTTGATTGCCCTCTGAGGTTGCTCATTCTGCTTTTTCAGAAATTCTGAATATATGTTGTCTTCAGAGTTCCTTCCTGTGGGCCCCCCTCTCACTTCCTGGGTGACCTTTGTTATTTTTCCACAGATGCTGCCAACCTCTGTCTCATTTGTTTATCCTCTCACTCTGTAAGCACCATCTTTGTGCTAAACCATCTGCATAGCAGCTACCTGGTGATTCAGATCCCACTTGTGCCCCGGTATCTGCTTAATGCCCCAGCCCCTTGGCAACCTGCTAAATAGATGCTTTTTTTCCCCTCCCCTTTTGACCATTTGTTGTTGTTATTTATCATTATTACTAAATTTATAAATAATATGTAAAATTATTAACATAATATAATTATTAACAGTGTTAGCTGCACATGTGGTTTCTGTTTAGATCGTTCAGCTCTTTGGGAATCTGAGTTCATATAAGGCCATGTCAATAGTAACTCTGCAAATTGCTGCCATGGGCCATTAAACATCAAGAAATGAGTTCAGATGGGCTTTTGTTTGGAAGAAGGAGGAAAACTTGATTTTAGGGTATGGCAACTGGGGTTTTTTTTAGGATGTGCATATTCTCTAATAGGTAAGAACTGCAGAACTTTCTTCTGTTTTTAGAGCTCATAGAAGGTTGCTCAGAACAACATGTGTATCCATCAGAAATGAGTAATTACATTTGCTTCAGTTTTTCTCCCTCTCAATTTCTAAGCAGCTTGAAGCTTATGAGAACAGATAATATACTCCAATAAAGGAAGACAGAAAAGACCAGCTACTCTGGAAACCATAATCAAAACTGCTAAATGTTGTGTTTAAGATCCTTTTAGTTGGAGAGTAGCAGTGTTGTGGTGCTCTGGAAGGTTGTAACAACCAACTATCATGGGGTAGAAGCTCTGTGGAGAGGAGATAGCCCAGCACTGCACCTCCTAAAGATTTGTGTGGAAGGAGCCCCTTGTTCAGACACAAACACTGTCTGCCACTCCAGATAAATCCTCCTTTTTTGTGCTGTTTATTTCTTTGCAGTGGAGCCTCTGCAGAAGCTGGGTTGCCAGTGGCTGTGCCCTCCTGGCAGCTGCTGGGGAACAGCTGCACCGGGGGCTCTGCATGGGTTAACTCCATAAACTCAGCCTTGTTTTGTTAAGTTCTCCCTGTCCCAGCATCGGATGAATGGCACTGATGTGCTGCTCCACCCCTTCCTGACCTAGCTTTATCACTGAATTCTGTAAGGGCTTCTATATGGGAAACATGACATATTGTTTCTATTTTAATGTTTCTGTGCAGCGAGAAAGAATTCACTCTAGAGTGAACAGTGCAACTTTCAATACTTAAAGATTTCATCCGTGCAAAAAGTGAAATATCTTCCTTTTGTGTGTTCTAAAGGCAAGGATTCCATCAGGCAGAGTGAATTTACACAGTGATTATCTGTATTCATCTATCTACAGGCCTTAGCTGCCGGGATCCTGACATGAGATACAATTTGGAGATGCTCAAATATCCGCTAGATAATACTTCCTAAAAAGACTGAGTTATATGCAAACCAAAAACTGAGTAATTTTCCTAGTATTCATATTCACTTCCAGAAACTTATGGCATAATAAATACCAGGAATAATTAGAATGAATGCAGTATTAGAAAATCAGCTTACGTAAGGTGCTTCCAGTTCTGGATTTTATAAAGTTGACCAGCTGGAATACAAGAAGTGACAGCTTTTAAGCATCAGCAGAGTAGATGGCGCCATTCAGAGTGCTGAACAGCCAGTTAGCACTGCTGCAGTTCTGCTCCCTGTTTTCAGAGCCCTTGGAAGCTGATTTTGATGTAGCTATCCTACTTTAAAACTAAGTAGCAACTACCTTAAATAACAGTCAGTGTCAAGATGACTGAAAGTTGTTACATACATATATTGATTCTTTCAACTGCTTCACTGTAAACAAACCTTAAAAAAAAAAAAAAAAAAAAAAAACTTTGTGAGAATTTTCAGTGTGCTTGTAACTGGTGAACCACAGAAACCAAAAGAATTAATTAAAATATACGGAAAATTTCAGTTTCTGGGCGAGCACACAAGCAAATAAATTCCTTCAGATAAAAACAGATTGTAAGCTGCAGATTCTTTTTGTATGAAGTACTACAACTCAGTGGATCTAACAAGGCTTACAGACACCTCCAGAAGGCATCTTTACTGTTGTGATGTTGATGTTCAGAGCAGCTGGGACTTAGTAGACACTTTATCTCACTGTTTTCAATGAAAATATTTCATTCATTTATTCTGACTTTAGGAACTTAATAGAGGAATTTGGTTATTTAATTGATAAATTTTTCATAACTTGCAATCATCAGTGTTTAAATATAAGGAGTTTTGCCCCCAGTATCTACAGACACTTAAACTGTAGAGCAACAGGTCAGTTAAGACCAGTGTGGGGGATAAAATTTATGAAACTTTTGTGTTCCTGTTTTTTATGTAAACACCGTACTGTAAATACGTTTATCATTCTGCTAAAGCCTTCCTAATATTTGAGATAATATAAAAGTTTTATGGTAAAACTCTTCATTTCGGTAATGTCTTTAATAAGTGCAAACAGGTCATTTGCACCTCTTGGAAGACAGCAGGTGCCTGCATCTCTGCATTTCCAGCATTTGGGAATTGCCCTGGTTCCAGGTAAGGAAAGTTTGTACTTCTGGTTCATGCAAATCAGCATCATTCCAGTAAAGAAGACAGATTCTCGTCAATCAAAATTAATGCAAATTATGCCAATTCTGGGCTTTGCTGACCTAATTTATTCCAGGAAGAGAGTGTCAAAGGTGCACGGACTGTGCTGGAATTACTCTGTAAATGAGTTGGCCCGGTGAGCTGGCAGGGTGGAAACAGCAGCTCTTATCTTCCCCCACTGTTTGTCAGCTTCACCCGTGCTCAGGGCTTGGGCAGGGAACTCTGCTGAAATTTGGCAGCACAGAAACATTCCCCACAGATCTTTTGGTGCCAGTTGCAGAGACTGACAGGAGGCACAGATGGTACTTTTCCTGGAAACTATAACATAATGCTGTTTCCTATTAGAAACTCTGCTGAAAGCTGACTGGGTGACTTATCAAGCAGACCATCATGTTGGCTGGGGAGGAAACTCTTGTGGAACAGAATCTGACTGCAGGAACCAGGTTTCCAGTAAAAGCAGAAATATTGACATAGTTCTTGATCAGATAGCATATAGAAGAATTATAAAACTGGTTTGAGTTTAGTTTGAAGGGGGAAAAATCAGCCCTTAGCTGAGTTGCACTAAGGCTGAAATGACTTCAAAATTTGTCACATCCGCTGGAGATAAACATATCTTTGTGTTAATTGCTGGCAAGTCTGAGACATCTTGTTCCTGACACTCCTGTGGCTTTTAATTTTCGCTGCTTGGTGAAGGAAATAGCATTTTCTAGCTGCCTCCTGGATGAACTTGCATAATTACTGATTACATCTTATTCCATTTATAATGTCTGAATAAAATATTTTAAATTTACATTCTAAGGGGTCTAGTACATTATCAATGCTGATCTAAGGTTGGTTATTATTAGATGGTAAGATTTAGAAAAGAATTTTCATGTACCAGGGGCTTGAGGCATCTTTCTGACATGAATGAGTTCTGATTTGTCCATCTATTGCTTGCTATGTGCCACTCCCCACTCCACTTTATCAGTGATGGGGGGTTTTATCCCTTAGTCATCAAAATGTTCTAGCAATAAACTCAGTTTCTTCTAAGACTCCCCTGTGCAGCCATATGTACATATCAAACTTGAAAATATCCCTTAGCATGTTCTGTTCTGGGATGCTGACAAAGAGTTTGATAGGTTTCAGTATTTGATGATTTTATTTGAGTCCTTGGCCATCCTTCCACAGACCTGTGGGTGGGGATGCTTCCTTAGGTACTCTTAATGGATATTGTTTTTCCAGGCCAACATGAGGCTGGACAAAAAAACAAAAAAAAACAAAAAAAAACAAAAAACCAAAAAACCAAACCCAAAGTCATTTTGTTGGAGAAATGTGCAAAGGAGCCTGAGACCTCTGTAAACCTGACTCTTTAAACTTAAAGCCTCCCATTACAAAAACATCTGTGAAGTAACACCTGGAGTCTACTACCAGTAGTCACTGCTGCCCACATTGCATCCATTCCATGGTATTTGGAAAAGCCATGGTTAGGATTTGTACAAATTTCTGGAACTACAGCCACATTAATGACATGGAAATAAATACTAGTGCTTATTAACTGCAGTGTATCCATTCACATGACATATAGCAATTAACTCTCTAAAAATTTGAACAGACTTTTTGTAGAGATTTCTTAGTGTCCTTCAGAGGTAACATGCTGTTTTTAATAAGTCTTGCCTGCTTCAGGAAGCAAAACCAACTTCTGTTGGACCTTTGTTACTGCAGAAGTCCTGATATGTAAAATTATACTGGGTTTGCATGGCAAACTTTTGGGAAGGTGTTCAGTTTTATTTCTCATTACCCTACTCTAATTTGATGGTTAATGAATTAAATTTCTGTAAGTTGAGTCTGTTTTGTTCAGGATGGTAATGGGTGAGTGATCTCTCCTTTTCTCAACCTATGAGCTTTGAGTTATATTTTCTCTCTCTGTGCAACCAGGGAGGGGAATTATAGAGTGCCTTTGGTGGGTACCTGGTGCCCAGCCGAGGTCAGCCCACCACAAAACTAAGTGTATAATCTGCTTCCTCCTGTGCTAATGGGTGCAAGCCTGAGGAGTAATTAGTTTGTCAGAGAGCCAGTTTCTTACTAATGATTGATAAATGGTTGTTTTTACAGAGCCCACACAGGCACTGGGTGCTGAGAACAGTAAAGCACAGCTTGTAGGGAGGTCACTGGAGCCTGCTGATCTGTCTTCACTTAAATGAGCCATACTTGTTGTGGCTGTTGTGGAAAATATGAAGAATAATCTGATAGCCTCTTATCTGATGTTCAGATCCTGCATGCAGGAGTTCAGATGAATCAGTCTGATGTGCAAATCACAAACATTGATGTTTACATGAATCGCTTTGACCAGACATTTGATTAACTTTGTTGCATCACTTTAGAATCAGTCTGACCTGTGTAGAAATCCATGGAATTCTGCTCAGACTTCAATGATGGAGCCAATCAAATACGTGCTGGATGTGATGCTGGCATGACAAATAGGGTACTGCCTTTTATGCTGCCTTAGCATTTCTATCAGAACAACTTAAAGTTCAGCTGACAGAGCCCTAAGGGAAAAGAGGTGTTCTGCTATGTACAGTAGAAAACAGATTTGCAAAAATCACAGTGAATAGTGTAGTTAAAAATGCTCATGGGGGCTAAAAGGACAACAGTCATTCTGCTTATTCAAAGCTTCTGCTGCAAGCAGTTAGGAAATTTTTGGTGCTTTGAAGTTTGCCTTTGGCTTACCTTCTCTTATAATATAAATGGACATTCAGCTTAATTGTGATTAATTAGTTATTTAGTTATTGCTGTGTCTATCTGCTTTGCAGTAATATTTCACAGTATGGTTTGCTGCATGTTTATTACTAAAAGATTCATAAGGATCTCACTTTCATTAAGAACTTTTTTCTCTTAAAGACTAGTTGGATTAATTTTTGATCAATTACTCTGCTATCCTTCTCTCCTGTAATGCTTCTAGATTTAATATACAGAAGCATAGAGATCTTGTATATCCAGAGCAATAAGGAAAAAAAAAATAAAGCACACAGTTATTGCCTAAAGAAACAGTGAGAAATCTAGCCTAATGTGCATGAAAATTGATATGCACAAGAAAAGCTACTGTAACTTTGTTTTGGCCAGCCAGATAAAAGTGGGAGCGTGACAAATTCAAACAGTGATGTTTTCCCTTAAGAACTGTTATCTAAAAAGCAAACACTGTTTCCTAATGACGGCACTACTCATTTTTGCAGATCCAAGGCTGAGATGCACTTATGCAAATTCCTTCTAGGTTCTTAAAACCCAAAAGCAATCTAAAAGGAGAACCGCTTAAAATCTCACCTGGGAGGGACTGCCTTGCTGTCCCGGCAGAAACATTTTGCCCATCAAGGCAGAGGCTTTGGTGAGCGAGCTGAGCAGAGCAAAGCAGAGCCCGCAGTGTCTGCTTTCTGTGGCAAACAGAGGCAGAGCAGAGCCTCTGCTTTCTGTGGCAAACAGAGCTGAGCAGAGCAGAGCCTCTGCTTTCTGTGGCAAACAGAGCTGAGCAGAGCAGAGCCTCTGCTTTCTGTGGCAAACAGAGCTGAGCAGAGCAGAGCCTCTGCTTTCTGTGGCAAACAGAGCTGAGCAGAGCAGAGCCTCTGCTTTCTGTGGCAAACAGAGCTGAGCAGAGCAGAGCCTCTGCTTTCTGTGGCAAACAGAGCTGAGCAGAGCAGAGCCTCTGCTTTCTGTGCCGCCCTGGCTCGGTGCCCTCGGCGTGGCTCTGGACACCGGGGGTGATGCCAGTGCCCCGCTCAGAATCCATCCCCTGAACTGCGGCCGTCTGCTCTCAGTGCAGCTCCGGCAAAGGCAGCGCCTGCTCCTGCCCTGGGCACGGGGCTGTGTGCCCTGCCCTGGCTGTGAAAGGCTCTGGAGAAGGGTTTGGGAAGGGCTATGCTGTGGGACAGCAGGAGAATCTGAGATCAGGGTAGCATGCTGTGGGACAGCAGGAGAATCTGAGCATCAGGGCAGCTGTGCTGTGGGACAGCAGGAGAATCTGAGATCAGGGTAGCATGCTGTGGGACAGCAGGAGAATCTGAGCATCAGGGCAGCTGTGCTGTGGGACAGGAGGAGAATCTGAGCATCAGGGCAGCTGTGCTGTGGGACAGGAGGAGAATCTGAGATCAGGGCAGCTGTGCTGTGGGACAGGAGGAGAATCTGAGATCAGGGTAGCATGCTGTGGGACAGGAGGAGAATCTGAGAATCAGAGCAGCTATGCTGTGCACGTAAACAGAGTCATGCACCCACAGCAGAATGAGCCGAGAAAAATATTCTGTTAGTGAGATGTGATTTTCTTCAGAGCTGCCCACGGCTCTGTATGCCAGGAGTCATTCCCCTCCTCAAAAATACAATGCTCTTTAGCAAAACTCTGCAACTTCCACTTGGCCTCTGGAGACTTTAGACAGTAACCAACACTAGACCTGAAAAAAAGCCAACCTGAGCTTTAAAAAAATACTATAAACCTCAGAATTCTTTTAAGCATTCAGAAGAAACATTTTAATTGGGGAGGTAAAAAAAAGTCATGTAAGGAAAATGGTGCTGCTCTATCATCTGGCTTTAATGAGGTGGTAGGTAAATGTAAATTCTTTGCATTTGAATAAAAAGCCTGTAACATCATGATTCTGTCTATTTAGCTTGAATACAAATAGTCCTTAAATAATTTGCCTTTTTAAACTGTAATGAAGAAATAATTTATGTGTTTTCCTTCCTCCCCAAAGCAGTAAAGTTTAATATATGATTTTACTTATCAACCATAAAGGAGTTGACCCATGAAATGAATGAAGAATTTGTCATTCATATTAGCATGTGTATTTTCTTTGCTGTACGTAATATAAATGTGTTTTGATTTTTTTATACCATTAGTTCCTTATTTGTAATTTTGCAGTTTCTTAGAAGCTAAAACTTCACAACAGTAGGCTCTAAGGTTAACACCTGAGAACTTTTTGAGTGTTGGTATTTATGACCTAAGTATTTGCTTAGTTCAGTTATTATTTTGTTCTCTTTGGCTAAGCTTCTGTTGCTTATATTAAAGTTAAAACCCCCCAAGTCTCTATTTACAATGTCTATCACACAGCAACTCTGCTTGTAGGTCCCACATAAGTATGTGCCATTACATTTTCTATTGTTGGAGATTGGTCAAATTATTAAATAAACAAGCACTTCTTTAATCTCTGAAGTAATATTTCTTTGAGGAGACAGTGTGGGGCAGCCCAGGATTATGACTTTTCCTTTTTTTATGGTTTGTAATATTTTATACTTATCACTCATTTGGTTAACCCATAATGTATGGTTTGTATTTTGAAACACGGAAAAGAAAACCGAAACTGTGTTGTTGATTTATATCTGATAATACCAGTGACAGTTGGGCATGGAGTTGAAGGGGAAGTGTGCTTTCCTTTTGAAATTCAGACCTCATAAACTTTAGTGTATCAGCTTTTTGCAGGAAAAAAATGCAGAGATTGGGAGATGGAATAGCACTCCTTTGGTCTCCAGGGAGAGCAGGAGGTAATAATGTGGCTCCTTCCAGTCTGCTGCTCTCTCGGTTTTCTAGAGGCAACTGCTTGCTCTTATAGGCCCTGCCAGTGCCTCACTTCTTTCAGGCTGCAGTGCCCACAAGGTAATACTGTTTCCATTTTCCTGGTTGAGTTTCTCCAGCAGACTTTCCACAAGGTTTGTTTGAGTGTAGAGATATGGAATCCCTGACACAATTATGCTGTGTAACTACAGCTTGTAGTAACAAGTGGTAGTTGATCACCTGGAGTTACTTGGGGGACTTGTGGCAGAGGAAATTGTTGTGCTTTGACCATAAAGGTCCACATTTCAACAATGTCCATACTTAATAGAACTTTTCCAGATATTTTTTTTGTGTTTTCTGGCCTCCCCAGAACAGTAAAGTTTAAGATTTGCTTCTACTTATCAACCACAAAGGAGATTAACACTAAAATGAATGAAGAATCTGTGTGTAGTTCTATGGATGGGGTTTTGTGCTGAGACTTGGTCCTGGCCAAACAGCTACAAGGGGATTGAGGGAAAATGTTGAGGTTTACTTTGGTGACTTATTTTTTACCTCTGCTTCATTGCAAAGTCAGAAAGCACAAACCTCAGTGAAGGTGGAACCTCTTCTGTGACCTGCCAGGAAAATTAGCCCAGACCTAAAACACCTTTAAGCACAAGCCAGGTATTTTTGCTGTGCACATGGTCGATGTTCAGCTGGACAGGTGTCTGGTATGAGCATGAGACACACAGAACATCATGCAGGTTTTTCTATCACCACTAAGCAGCAGGGATCACTGAGGCCTTGGAGGTCTTCTCACAAGATTAATTTTCAGATACAGTGTACTGTTCAATGCTTTTGGCTTGATTCATACACTGAATTAAATATGGCAGTTCCCTGTCCATCTTACCCCAAATATGTCTCTCAAGGCTAATGGTTCTATAAAGTTAATGCACAGCCCTGAAGTTCATAATTACAGGTAACTTTGTTCATATGAAAGTGGGATGTGAACAGTGCAGGTTTTTGTTTACAGAATAATCTGTAGTGGTTCAGATGTTTAAGGTGCTGATGTTCCTAACGTGCTATTGCATCTCACTGAAGACCTTTCTAGTAATAGTTTTTACTTACAGAAGCTAAATAAGACCAAAACAAAGTTCTGTTCAATTTTGTTCAACATTATAATGACTTTTAGAAGTTCACCTTTCAGGAGTGCTCTGTGCAGTAACTTAGGCAGAGTCAGTGATTCAGGTGGATTAAACAAATCACAAGGTTAAAGTGAAAGGAGTTACTCAGGCCTGTGGTTGCCAGAGTATTATTTTTATGAGCTGAAGTGGTATCATTGAAGCATCACTACAATATTAGTGAATTAGTGGCTGTGTTTCAGCCCTTCATACCCATGTGCAGAGTGTCTATAAGACTGGTTATTCATATAAAGGATTATCACAAATTTCCCTCAGTATACTTTTATCTTAAGCTGGTACCTTCAAGGGAATGCAAGCAGTTCATGATGGAGAGACTCTGGGCAAAGATCTCCTGGTTCATTGCACAGAATGAAGCCAATCCCCACTGACATTCCTTCTCATTTTCAGTATTGTTTTAAGTGTGAAGTAAGGTGTAGTATTAATGGGATTCAGTCAAGACTGTTTATTTCTGTTTCATCTTAGTGTGAATATTCAGCAAGTTTGTATTTGGTCATAACAAGTCAGAAAATGCTTTGGTAATTGCATAAAAAATGAAACTGAATGTGCAAATCAGCTGAGGTAAGCAAGACTTATTTGCAAATTTTAGATTAGCTGCTTTAGCAGCGCCTTTTATATGGGCACAGCTTTGAGTCCCTTTCATTTTTCATCTCCTACAATATTTCAGGTTGCAAGAACTTTAAAAAGGCGACCACAACTGTACCAGTGCTGCAACCTCATTAATCATACATTCATTCCTCAGAACCAGCGTCTCTGGTTTGAGGAATTCACCCAGCTCTCCCTGAGGGCCGTTCCAGATGAGCTATGGTGAAACTGGCTGTGGCAGCTGGATGTGTCACAGCCCTGGCACAGCCTCTTTTCTCCTGAGGGCCGCCAGAAAGCGAGTGGCACCTGCTTAGTGTCCAGGTGGACAACAGAGGAGCTCATTCTGAGGGGCACTGCAGTGCACTGAGCAGCCGAGGCAGCTCAGGGTTACTCTCCTTGTGCCAGCTCCATCATTACAGGAGTGGGAACCTCCTCCATCACAGCTCCTTCCTCTGCTGATGTGACTCAGGATCCTCATGTGATTTTTAGTGAAAATCCCTCAGACCTGCTAAGCCTGCTAATTCATAGAAGCTTTGCCAAAGTATTCCAAGCTTGTGGTTCATGCCAATAGCATGCCTTTTATTTTATTTTGAAAAGACTATGATTTTGTTTCAAAACCACGGTTCTGTGCAAAAAACCTGATAGCTGCATATCAATAGGAGTGCTAAGAATGGGCAAGGAAGGAGTCTTTTCTAGTCATCAGCTTGAGTTCCTTTATATTTGACCCTGATTGGTGTGGCCAAACTGCTGAAATTCCGTTGGGTCATTGCTTGTGCAGATGTATTAGAGATGTTTTTTGGTGAGTCTGTGTGCATCTTTTGTCTCTGCATTCTTTGGCTGATTTTATTAGCTACTGTTTGAAAATGTCATTAGACATCAGATCAGTTTATTTAGCTATTATGGGCTAATCCAAACATACAGGATATAATACACAGCCCCTGACCTTTTCCTCTTACCAGGCTTTCAGCAGCTCTTTCCTTTGCAGACTCAGGTGGTGGGGAGGGTGGAAGGGCTTTAACCCTCTTGGTGTGTTTTGTGAAGCTTACAGGACAGGCTGAAGGCACTGCATCTCACTTTGCTGCACAGGAGGAGCAGGAGAAAGCACAAGCAAAGGAAAAAAGTCCAGGGTAGTACTGTCTCCCTTAATAAATGCTGCAGTCTCCCCACCCTTCAACCCTTTAAAAAAGTTGTAAAGCACCAAGTTTGCAAGCTGCAGACTGTGGTAGTGACTGGGATTTCATAGCCAGCTGACCATGAAGTGCTACCAGCTTCGAAAATCTGCTTGACTGCACATTACTTGTTGAAACCTTCCAGATTTTGGAGAAAATTGTTGCACAAAAAATCTTTGAAGATGAGGTTGCATGATTATGGATTTCTTCTAAAGGTTATGTAGAGTGGAAATGGAGTTAAAGCATCATTTCCTCTAGCTGTCCATTTTACTATTGCCACTTTTGATCTACACTCATGGGAAAAAACAATTTATGAACAAATCTCTACCCCAACAGGTGTTTTGATAGCATAAATCTATTGTATTTATTGTTCATAGCAAATTTTAAAGGAAAGAAAAAAACACAGGAAGAATACAGTGAAAATGTTGACCTTAATGAATGAAAATTGGACTGTTTGTACTATGAGAAAATGAGATAATTGTGGCTATAAAATCCCATGATCAAAGAATGAAAATAACATAGGCAGTGTGTGGAAATGGGAGTGAGCCATTACGGTAAGACAGATTCACTGAGATATTTTCTCCATAGTAATTCTTAATAATTTTTCTAGCTAAGGACTAAAACCATCCTGGAGAATGTTCCTGGAGTTCAGCAGCGGTGCAAGAGATTGGTTTACAAACATTTCACACCAGGAGAATATTTGGAAACCAGTAATGTGGTGTTTGGCCACTACAATTATAAGCAGCAATAGAAGCAATTTTTGTTCCATTAGAGCCATTTGGCAGGTTAGTGGTTCATTTATCTGTTACCACAGATTTCCTAGCCAGGAAGTCTACTTTGCAAAAATTCCATATTTTAGGTTGAGTCTTCTTTTAATGGGAAAAAAGTGATTTAAAAATAGCATGTCAAAACAAAGGGTTAAATCATCAGTTAAATACAGCACAGTAACACTGCAAAGTTTGACTCTGTTTCTGGATTTTAGAATGAATTTTCCTTTAAGCAATAGCTAAATGGTTTCCTTAGATTGTTTGTGTGTTGCACGAACCAGATCAGATCAGTCTTAAAGTTCATAATTTTCCCCAGAGTGTCTGAAATCCTACTACAAAGAGTCCTTCCGTCTTAAGAGTCTGGCACCAAGTAGAAATAAAAGGCTGAAATAATAACACCACTAACTTGGTTTAATTAATTGTATGTTTCTGTACTTAAGCTTGAAGGGTGGAAAGTATTGCTTTAAAGGCTACCTACAAAACTGGTGAATGAGCAGCCACTCAGGGTGCCACTTCAAAGAGAAACACCCAAAAGAGCAACAGAAAGGAAGCTGCTTTTGAATTCTCTCAGTTCCTCCTGGCAGCCCGGGGCTTGCAAAGGAAAACAACCCAGAAATGGTTATTTTCTTTTGTGTTAGTTACATAACCGGTTCCCAGCAAATAAAGCTGGAGGTGGAGCAGCCATACAAAGACCCACTTTGTAACCTGTGCCTGCCATAGCTGCACAAAAGAATCTCACCTGAATTTAGGCATTTTTCCTTCCTGGCTAAGGGAGATTCCTTACACTTTCTGCAGTCAACTTGATAAAATTCAGGAGCTGTACGTAACTCTCGGTTGCAGTGGTAGATATTTTGTAATTTGAGCCTTCATGGTTACTCCAGATTTGTACCTTATTGCTGAAGCAGTCAGACAAATCTTGGTTTCTACCATTTTTTATTTTTCAGATTTCTCTGTATGCAATACTGTAATAAGTAAAGAGGTGGGGGAAAGTAACTGCAAAAGGCAAAGCTGGTTTATACAAGAGTGCTCAGTCTTTCCTTTGTGGTCAGTTGAAGCTCAGAAATTGTGTTTTCATGTTAACCATCCTGTGCCACCTTTAGAGTTTGCCTTTGCAGCCATGCTGTGGCTCCCATAAAGCACATTTGGGATGCAGGCTGGTACTTCAGTGCTGCACACACAGCCCTGGCTGCTCAGCAGCCTTTGTTCTGGTCTTTGTCCCATGCTTGTCCTGCATCCCCTGACTGTCAGCTGGTGCATCCCTGGCTCTGCCTGCCTCACCTTTTCCTTCCCACAGTTCTGTCATGGCCTGCTCTCGGGTTAGGGACTTCAGTTTGTGCTTTTCTAGTTATAAAATCCCAGGATTACAGGTGTGCTCCTTTACTGTCCTCAGGTGTCAGCTGTAACGATGCTGCCAAGGTGTTGTGGTGCCCTCATTTTTAAAGGGTGATTAGGAGACCAGTCTGAGAGTAGCTATAACTGATGAAAGGGTCTAGAGAATTTATACATTTGGCAGTTCTGACCATTTTTTACACTTCTTTATGACCCTGGAAAAGAGGGACTTGCAATAAATATGAAATTCTAAAATGTCACCTGTGCCCAACTTCTACAAACTTTATTATCATTACCTCTGTAAGAATTAAAAGTCAGTTCATGTACTCCAGAGCAGCAAATATTGTCAGACAATGTGTAATGGAAATTTCTGTGAGCCAATATTTGACATCTTGAAATGAGAAGCATCCAGGATAACTTCTGAAATCACTTGAATTCACTATATATTACAACAAAATATGAAGGTAAATATTAAAGTATTTTCATCAGATGGCTTTAAATTAATCTTTCGGTTTCCTTTAAAAAAAGAAATGAAGAATCTTTGGGTAATGGAGCAGGGTGCCCCTCATATTGCTCTTACTCTGAAGTATGACGTAGAGAAAAATTACTTGGAAGTAGTTCCATTTCCACGTTTAAACTCTTGTTATTTCAGTCTGGAAAGCTCTCAAATGATCTGGTTTAAGCCTTGATACTGCAGATTAACTCTGGATAGTTAGATGCCTGAACAGAGGCACAGCAAAACCCCACTGAAATTAATACATCTTGTGTGGCCTGGGGCTCTGTCTCATGGGGCTGCTTGCTGGGGGTTTGTTTATTTTTTAAGTGTTCTAAAATGTTTCCCAAGTAAGTATATGACGTTCCATAAGTGACAGATCAGTAGTAGCAAACTTCAAACCCTCTTACAAAGTAGCTTTTCTTGGCTTTGTTTAGGAAAGTCTCTTTGATTGTGCTTGTATTTTATGTGCTGATGGGTGGAACTGTGGAACATACATCTTCTTAAACCAAATTCAGAGAGTACCATGAACTGACACCTGCTTAAGTCTTTAATTAAAGGTGGTTTAATCTCTAACAATCTCTATGTACATAAGCAGAAAGTGTCTGTGTTTCATGTGTACTTTGAACTGCCATTCATTTAGAAATCAAAGATTTGTAAATGAAACACAGTATGCCAGACATGATGATGTTTGACTGGAATCTCTTCTTGTTGGCAACAGCCTGGTTTTCCTGGTGCTGTCAGCCCCTGGGAATACATTCGTATTAAAAATTATGGAGAGAGGGAAAAATATAGAAGGAAGGCTGTCTTAAAAAAGTGTGTGTATCAACTATATAAAAATATATTTAAAGCAAGTAAACACATACATTGGGACCTGTAGTGGAGAATTGCCAGTGGGATCAGATTTTTTTTTAGCTGAATACCTTGCAGGTGAATATGTTGGTGGAGCCATTTCTACACCAGCTCTAGGTTTTGGGGTAACAATTTCTTTTTGTAACAATAGCCTCTAAAAGAGTGGCTGCCCATGGAGCTGCATACATGTAATGGGTTTATGACTGGCCTTCAGTGAAGAATTTAGACTTAAAAGCTTGTCTTTCTGTGGCTGATATCTTATTCAATATATCTTTTTTGGTTTTTTATACACGTCTCTAAGATTAGTGTGGTTGAGTATATTGAAAGTAATAAAAAACAGACACAGAAAAATTGTTGCATGTTTAAAGAAAAAATCATAAAATGAAAGAGGAAGTGCATCATTTATTATAACACCATGTAGACTAATGAAAAACATACTGCAGGCTGGAAATTTGTTAAGAGCTGGACTCAAAAAGTTTCCACTCCCAAAAAAAGCCTTGGGGCCTCCAGCTGTAAGCCTGTGGCTAAAGAGGCCCTATGGTAAACTGACATAAAAAATAAGTACTCCATAAACAGTCAGCTCCTGTTTCACAACAGTTGGAAAGATATTTTTAAGAAGTATTACTATTGATGCTGACTGTACTTTATCAAAGTAAGGGGAGGCAGTGCATTTGTGACTAGAACATTAAATTGGGAGTTGGACACTGGGCACCAAAATGTTTATTGTACATAGGAGAATATGAAAAAAGATGAGGTGACCTGCTGAGAGCAACAGAACAGCAGCTGGTACTGGCAGAGCTGGAATTAACATTAAATAATTCCTGGTTTCTCATCCTTGGCTCATTAGAGTGGGCTGTACAAGTCCCCTGTTCCTCTCCACGCTGAGCAGGTGCCACGCCTTGCACCCAGGCACCTTCTTTTGTTGTGTGCAAATACCCCCTCAGAGTATTGCTGGTGTCTGCACCATCAGTGCTCACATGAATGGGGTTATTTGGCCACTTGCAGAAGACAAGGTGAAGTTTTGTGTCTGTCCTTTAAATCTAAACAAATTAAGTTCAGATTAAAAGTCTTTCCTAAAGGTGCATCTTCCCCGCTGAGCCAACAAGGGCTTGGCTTTGCCTTTCCCCTTCTCCCTGATCAGCCCTTGTTAATGACACTCATTCCCATGGGCCTTGGGCTTCCAGGGCAAGTTGAACTGCCAGGATGCTCTCCCAGGAAGGCATTGCAGCCTCCATTCCTTCTTTTGTTTGCACAAGTAATGCCAGTTAAACCTTCTGATGTGCCTTCAGTCTGTTTCTCCAGAGGTTTCCCTGCCTGGAAAAGAGCCCTGGAGTGCCTCAAGGATGATGGGACACTTCCACAGAGTCCAGATTTCACAAACTTAGAAAGACATAGTAAATTGAATGTATCTTTATGACACTCTTTAGGTGGCTGGTTTGTGATCTTTGAGAAGGACAATCTGAGAGTTAATACCATTTATCTTAGCTACATCTTCAGTCAGGACTTGGTATTCCAGTACCTTTTCACAGAAGTATCAGGTCTAGAAGTCTCAGTTTTGGTAAATATTTTCAGTTTTACATTGAAATAAGCATGCACAATAATAATCACACTGTATTGCTACAGCTCTACTTACATGAGGTGCAGTGCAGGAGAATGTCAGTCTGAGATGGAGCCACTGGGAGGAGAAAAAGAAAAAAAAAGTGCAACAGTTACTTCTAGGTGATTGAAAGAAATGAAAACAAAATTTAATCAAATCTGGTAAATACAGATCACCTTCATTTTTTTGTCGTGCATCTCCCTATACATTCTCTGTACAATACCCAGTGTTTTCATCCAGTGATTAGAAAATTTGTAACATAATTGTTCATGGTGTTTGCTGTTGTAATGCCTCAGAGTGGGACTGATGGTTTTATTTACACTTGTGAGATGAATTGAAGATATTGAATAAAAGCTTTAGATTGATCTAAAAATAGAACCATAACTTCCTTCTCCTCATTAAAAATGTCATGCTTGGTGGGTTAAAACTGACATGTAACAGTCCCAATATGAACTATTTGTCCTGTAATGTGGAACCATGATAAATGTCAGTTTGGTTTGTTACTGTAAAAAGTGGTGAGTTTGGCACACAGTATCACATTAATTCAGTTTACTGAGTATGTCTTTGCCCCTTTGCATTCTATGGGGAAAAAATATAGAGAATAGATTTTATTGCATTATAAGAAGTGTAATAGATCTGTCCACTCAAAATTTGTAACCATTGTTTCAGTATGCAGATGCAACTTATCTAAAGGAGAAGAAAAAGATTAAGTAAAGCACTAATTTGCATATGTATTGCAGTAGAAAAAAATATAAACAGGCATACGTAAGGAATTAAAGAGGTTTGAGCTGAGATTAATGATTGAACAGGACTATTTGTAGAGAACAGCAAACTTTAATAAGAGTAGATGAGTTTTCCCCTAAAAAGAAAGATTAACTTGCTCAAGGGTACTTAACTGATTTTTGAGGTAAGTAGAATACTTTACCTGGGAAAAAAATTTTAAGATAGCTGCCTGTACCACTTCATTCTTTTTTGTATTAAAGTTTTATTGAGAGAGGGAGGCTGGTCTGTAAAAGATCTGATCTCATCCTAATGCACTTTTTGTCTGCTACCAGCACCAGTTATGATTGTTACTACCACATTTTCCAGTCAGGGCTCCCCTGCTCTCCTTGGCCTCTCTCTGCCCTCTGTTTGACATCTTGTGGTTGGCATTTAAGGGCCCAAGAAAAACAAACAGTGCAACCAGTATTTTGCTTGCAATTTGAGTTTCATAGTTTGATGGAACATAGTAAATAGAAGGACAAACTGTTACTATTTTATGTGGTCTTGATCTTAAGAGAAAGGGTTTTCCATGGCTAACTGTCTTTGAGATGTGCCACCCAGGTGGAAATGCCCAATGCCAGCTCTGGTGGCTGTAAAACTCTGCAGTAGTGGCTGGCTCATCACAGTCTCTGGCTGGCCTCACTTCCCAAGAAAAAATAAATCTGCCACAAATCCATGCAAAGATGGAGCAGCTGTTCTGTTCATAGTTCCATGTAAATTCAAGTCACATTCAGGGACATAGTGGGACAGCTGCCCTGTGCTTTAGAGCAGAAACTGATTGTGGAGAGCTTCTCCTGCTGCCTCTCACTGCTGAAGTCCCACCTGGACACAGCTGTGACATTCTGGCAGCTCCAGCTGTGTAAGGACAGGCTGCAGGAGATGGCTCCCTCTGAGTAATGCAGTCCTTCAGCGCTTTAGTTGTGTCCTGTGGCCTCATCTCCATGTGGGTATGGATGTCACTAGAATTAGACATGTGAATTGTTGAATTCAGCTGATAAAGCTGCACAAGTTTCTTTATATGCATAGCAAGGTGCATCACTGAGATCTGCATTCCAAGGACCACTGCTGTGTGCTCATGGTGCTCTTAGGGCTGGGTTGGAGAAGGGTTCTGTGGTCACCCAGCAGTCTCCAAAGAGCAGCTTTGCTACTGCTGACCTGCTGCAGCTTCCCAGGAATAATGTGTGACTCACTGCTTTCCTCCTGAGTTCCTCAGTAGCCCTTCTGCATTGATTCTCTTGCTTTCTGATCCTTGCTGTTGAAGTACAATTTCTTTTATGTAGTAAATAACACTTCAGGATTGATTAAATCACAACATGAATCATAATGGAAACGCTGAGCTATACACATGGCTCTTCACATCTATAAGTCTGTGGAGATGAATAACAAGTTCTGTAGTGACAGCCTTAAAGTGGGTTTGCAGTTTTGCTGGGAGCTGAACTCACTGGATTTTGTTTTAATGTAGGCAACTTGAGTGGAATAAAATGCTGGTTAATCAGTTTGAAATGAAATTGTGGCATGGGCAGAATGAGCATAGTTATTTCTAGATAGCTTAAAGAATGGAGTATGATTTCAAAGGTCATGTGTAATTATACTTTTATTCATGAGGCCTGTGTTTTATATTATAACAAATATAATTCAAGTGTTGTATTAATCGTACAGAATTCTGAATCAGAACATAAAATTTTGCAGTGCTATAATGAAGAAAAATGAAAGTGATAAGGACTAGCAGCTATGTACCTACCGAAGGAGTTAATTTTAACGTGTGTTTTAGCCCATTAAGTACTACAAGGCAAGAAGTGCTGCTTTGCCAGCACAAACCAAAGGAAGGCAGTTAAGTACCACTCCCTTCCCCAGCCAGCATTGCTGGGAATACCAGAGAGCTCCGGCTGTAGTTCCGGCAGTAGCTTGCACAAGAAATGTGCGAGAAGATATAAATCACTGATGCAGATTGTCATTTAGCAAGAAAAATATTTTGTATTCTGTATGTGGACATGAGTTTTTCTCTATGCAAATGTTATTATCCTTTCAGGTTGGACTAAGTTTTTCAAAGTTATAAAGCCAAGAGAGCTCAGGTGGTTTTTTCTGTGTGTCAGGACTCTCCAGAGGCTGGGATCTGCAGGCCATCCAGGACATGATTGTTCACGCTGTGCTTTGCATTTTTCTTTTTTTTTAAGAAGTCTGAAGCATTTTCCTTGTGTGGTTTCACAACCCCATCTTTTTCTTTTTTTTTTTTGCCCGAACAGCAGGAGTCCTATCACTAGATCAAATTTGGAATTCACTGCTTCCAACAATTATCTGATGGATCCACATGTTTACACAGCATGACACTGGCATCCAGATAGTGTCATGAAAGTCCCCAATCAGTACTACTGTTTCATGCTTCCTCCCTGCTTAAAAAAAAAAGGGGGGGGGGGAGAAGAAAAAAAAAGGGAAAAGCTACAGGCACTTTTTTCCTGATACTCAGGGGAGCAGAGAATGGTCCCTCTGTTTCATTATCAGTACTCTCTCACAAAATTTTGGAAAAGACCTTTTCCATGTGCTCTAACTGAAACTGCCAATTCTCAGGTATTTTTTCAGTACTTATTTTATCAATAAATAGATCTTAAAATCATAGAATCCCAGAACTGCCTGGGTTTTAAGAGACCTTAAGGATCATCTACTTCAGCCCCACTGCTGTGGGCACACCAGACCAGGTTGCTCAGAGGTCCATCACACCTGGCCTTACTTCCAGGGATGAATGCTACAAAACAGGAGACTGGAAAATAACATTTCCAGACACAATCCTTTCTTCCTTCCAGACCCAATCCTTCCTGAGGCTCCCTGCTGAATGGAAGCTTTTATCTGTGTAGTGGTGTGTCCCTAACTTGCAGCAGCCATAGCACTGCCTGGATGAAGCTCCAGCTGCTTGTCCCTGACACTGATGTGAACATTTGCATGGCCTTATGGTGAATCAAATCACCCAAAGGATCTTCCTGAAAACCAGAGTACTGAGGGGCAGGCTCAGGAACTTGGCATTTGTGTAGCATGGGATGACCATCTGTAATTTATTCATCCCTGTATTTTGCCGGGTGTTTGATTCCTGTTCCCATTGGATGTAAATAAATCAGTAGCAATTTCTTGGCAACAACCTTCCACAGTTATTTGCTCTGAAGAAACTTGGTCCCTGGTAGCATTAAGTGAAGGAAGGGGGGTTTGGCTGGGACACCAGAACCTTTCTTTTTTTTTAATGCTCTCATGGGATCTTTCACTTCCACACAAGCGGCTGCCTGAACTGGCCAAGTGGTCTTGATTTAATGTTGCTTTATGAACATGACTTGTCGCAGCTGCAGGATGTCATAACCTCTATTTCCTTAGCTTAGATTTGAAATCTGCAGCCATATGATTCAGATGAACCACAACTGCCCTTGCTTAATTTAACTTGATGTATTTGTTTTGAAAATACCGTTGTTCGCTCCAAGTTTTAGCTGCTAAACAAATTAAGCTCATCTGCACTGGTAAATGGGGAATATTAACTAGCTTGATTAAAAAACTCCCTAAAAACTGCAAAGAAAGCTCCAGTAATCTTTAGCTTATCAGTGCCAAGAAAATATTTCATTAGTGTAAACTTCAAAAATCAAAACTTGTTTTAAATACAAAAATTAGAGATTGTCCCTGAGATGAGTGTAGCTCTGATACGAAAAGAAACCCCAAATTCTTACGAAAATAACCCTATGTTGTACAGTATTTCAGGGAAGTACAGTGAGCTCACTGAAAACTGCCACTGCAGACACGATTCAGAGTACAAGATGATGAGCAGAACTGGGTTGGCTTTGCATTCAAAATTTGATTTTACAGGGCTCCTGTTCTTGTGCAGCTTAGAAACAAGCTTTTGCATTTGAAGTAAAGCCAAGTGGATTTGTAAAGATACTTATCTTATTCTCTGGCCCCATTCAATTCACCAGAAAATATTAAGGCTGACAAGCCTAACTTGATAAACTTCTCAATTAATATTTTTATGTTATAGTACACACAGATTTGCACAAGTGCCAGGTTTGAAGTCACTCATCTGGTTTCCAAGTGGCAGATGCTGCCTTCACTTCCGTATGACTGCTCTCCACAATAGCAAATATTAATGTCAGAGTTTAGTGCCTTTCTAACTTATTGCATTAGAGAAAGCTTAATTTAGTCCATTTTAATGAGAGACTAAACTTTTCAGTTCTAGGTTCACACGTACAGTGTGTGTGTCAGCTCCTCATAACTCCTTTTTACTTTTGGCATTTTGTCTTCTGTTGAAATTTACGTGCTTGTTGGTTGAGCGGGATTTTTTGTTGTTCTGTAAATTATTAAGAGTAAGCAGTCACAATAAAAGCTGTGCCACGTCCTTTCTAAAGATACTTAATCATGTGCTTTAGATGTGTAAAATTAAAAAAAAAAAAAGAGAAAGTCTTTGCCATTAACAGTCTTTGTAGTCTGTTAATACAAAACCCCCCAAACCTTCCCCAGCATTTGCAAACCCACCCTTTTATTGAAGAGATTGAGACACAGCAGAAGTGAAAAATCACCCCAAAAAGGGTCTGCCTGTGCACCCAGTCACTGGAGGTCAGTCTCAATTGCTAATATGTCCTGTGAGATTTGTCTTATTGCTTGTTATATAAATGAAGTCTCTCATTTACAAGCTCTAATTTGTAGAAATTTTTTTATGATTAAGTTTATAAAGGTCATAATCTAACTACATTCTTATCTTCCACTTTCTACAACTGCTCATTTGTAGTGGTATTTCGTAAATTTTCTTATTTAATTATTCATAGATGCTCAGAGACACTAAACAGAAAGTTTGAGAGCTGGGATGCTTTCCCAAATGTAGTTTAGAGCTGTTGACCAGTCTGAAATAGAAGCAGCCCTAGCAGCACCTGCTGGAACAGCATCTGCAGGATGCTGAGTTTGGCAAATCAACATTTGCATGTCGATAACATGTGGGTGGATCAGTGTGAGGGCACCCACAGAGTTGCTTCTAATTGTCAGGTGTGTCTTATGGAGTGGAAAAGTGCGGAGGAAATTGTATTCAAATACTGAAAATTACCTTAAAATTAGCATGCAATTTTACTTGATGGATTTTGGGCAATTCTACTTACTGCCAAACTGCATGGACTGAATGAGGTTCTCTTCCTTCTGCTTCCTCTCCCTCCCAGGATATTGCAACAACCTGGTTGTGAGTTTAGTGTAAGGCAATGGAGCCATTCTGGATTTAAATGCTGGTGTTGGTGTCTGGAGGCAGTGCTATGGCCTGGGGACCTGGCTGAATTCCTTAGCACTGGTTCCATGACCAGCTGGAGCAGTTGCTTGCACTTTACCACCCCCTTTTTTTTTTTTTTTTTTTTTTTTTTTTTTTTTTTTTTTTTTTTTTTTTTTTTTTTCTGAGAGCAGTGCAGCATAAGCTAGTTTCCTGCCTGCTACACCGGAAATATTTTAGAGAAAAATAAATACCTTGGAGTTTGTTACAAATTGCCATAACTTCTCATCATAGAAATATTGTGTGTTATACCCAAAGTAAAAGGCAAAAAATGTGAAAAGCAGAAACTGATTTCTCTGCATAAAGTCATAGGAAGAGGGGAAAGTGAGCCAAAAAAAGTTCCATGAAACGAAATGATTGCATGCAATTTTCTATAATAACTGTAACTATAAAAATATTCTAATTAATAAGGAAATAATACAAGAAAAACTCCTGGCAAAGCCTCACCCGTGCATTTTTGACATGAAAAAGCATGGTTCAATCTTAAAAATTCTAGTTACATAAATAATAAGATTTTTAAAAAATTTGTTACATAAATAAAAGCCTTGCCTTTTACATACTGATTTGGGAGCTTCTTTTCTTTTAACAGTTATGTATATTTTTGCTTTGTTGGAATGTGTCCTTGATAATAACTCTTTCAGAAGTATAAACTGATAAATTTTGGCATACTTATTTTTCCTGGCAGTGTTCGCCAATAATGAAATAAAAACAATGAAGTTTCTCTGCATGCATATGATGGTATGTCTTGATAACAATACTGGTAAATGTGCATCAAAGGAAAGAACATGTCATCCTGGATCTGTTCCGACACACCATATGATTTCTAGAAGCTAGTTTCAGTCTCTGTTATTTTTGCTGTTAAGTAGAGATGCCATTGAAAAAGAAATGTCAAGTCCCTTGGGCTGAAAGCAGAAAAGCTATACAATGCCTGTCCTGTTTGTGAACTCTGGTAAAGACCAATTAAGCCTTCAAGCAATACGTTGTATGTTTCCCCAGATGTAAAGGACTTTATTGTATCTGAAGTTTTCTTCCTTTTTCTCCTTCTTTCTTGTTGCCTGCTAAAATAATTAGATCTTGGGAGACAGAGCAGGAAGTCCATACTTTCCATTGGCAATCTTGATTCTCTCCTTGCATTTTTTGTATAGTGGAAACACACTATAGTCCTACCTCAAAAAGCTATATTGGAATATTTATAGTTTCTAATGATAATGTAATGCATCAAATACCTGGTTGCACCAGGGTCAGTCCAGACTGGGGGATAAGCAGATAGAGAACAGCCCTGCTAAGAAGGACTTGGGGGTGCAGGTGGATGAGAGGCCCAGAAAGCCAAACGTGTCCTGGGCTGCATCCAAAGCAGCGTGGGCAGCAGAGGAGGGAAGGGATTCTGCCCCTCTTCTCCTCTCTGCTGAGACTCCACCTGCAGGGCTGCATCCAGCTCTGGAACCCAGCACAGGAAGCACATCGACCTGGTGGAGGGAGTCCCATGGCGGCCACCGAGACAATGAGAGGGGCGGAGCACTTCTCCCATGAGGAAAGCTTGTGAGAATTGTGATCAGCCTGAAGAAAGAGAGAGAGGGAGAGTACCTGAAGAGTACTGTACTTGAAGAGACCCTACAAGAATGGTGGATAGAGATTATTTACAAGGGCATGTAGTGACATGATGAGAAGGAATGGCTCCAAGCTTTAAGTGTAGGTTTAGATCAGATACTAGGAAGAAATTCTTGGCTGTGAGGATGCTGAGCCACTGGAACAGGTTGCCCAAGGAAGCGATAGGTGCCCCATCCCTGGGAATGTTCAAGCCCTGGTTGGATGGGGCTCTAAACAACCTGGTCTAACGAAAGGTGCCTCTGGTCGTGGCAGGTGTTGAAGGTCCCTTCCAACCCAAGCGATTCTAAGATTGTGTGATTCTCTGAAACATGTCAAATTATCATCTTGAACTGTGAACTAAGCAGGTTCTGCAAACTGTGTATGAACATTATCTGAAGGTTTCATCTAGTCTTTGGTAGAACAAAGGTTTTAAAAGGAGATTATGTACAAAATGAGATGGTACATTTGGTACATACTATTTCTTAGAATTTGGGTCAGCCTTGAACATGAGTCTTAGAATGCTAGAAAGAGCATAGTGTGCCAGCTTGGGCTAACTTAACTTTCACTGAGGAAGAAAGCTGAACTCCACACAACCACATTATAGAGAACATATGAAAAGTGATACTTTGGTGCACATAAACCTTAAAGTGTAGTAACATAAATTCAGCAGTAGTCTTTAGAATTTAGAATCACCATTATTTGTGATTAGTTTTTATTCCTTTAAGGAAGGGCTTTTTCCTATCAATTATGCTTTCTGGTAATATTTAAACTTGAAAACAGAACAGACTCTTCAAGTTTCTCCTTGCATAAAAATACTTTGTGCCAGACACCTATCTCTATGGAAAAAGTTTTTGTTCACTGCATCCTCTGTATTCTGCCATCATTATCCCACTGAGTTTTCCTTCCTCAAATATAGCCAATTTTCTTTTTCTTGCCTTGAACCAGTACGTGTAAGTCTCTCCTTAAGATTGTTGAAAAATCATTCTGTTTTTTCAGTTGGGGTTTGTGAGTTTTTTTTCCACTGGGTTTTGGTGCTGCTTTTTTTTCTATTTTTAGTGGTTTGTTTTTTCACACCCCCCCCCATGACCTTTTTTATTTTAAGCATTTGAAAATTAAAAAAAGGAGAACAGTAATTATGCTGCAAGCCATAGGCACAATGAATGTCCAGAACAAACAGGGATGAGCACTGTGTAGCACAGAGCCTGCCAAACTGAAGCCACAAATCACTGGTTTTTTTGAGCACTACATGTAGCAGAAATTACAACTTTTTCTTCAAATAACCCTTATGAGAACAGAAGATCACCCATAAAATCTTGGACATCTGTAATGGAAACCAGTTCAAGGATAAAATAGCTTAATGATGTTTATATACAACTGGATATCCAAAAACACCTTTGTGTTGACACATGCAGAGAGGTAGAGTGAGAGTGACACATCTGCCAAGTTGCTAAGTACTTACATTCAGGTTAGACAGTTTGCTGTGAATCCTATTGATAGCTTTGAAATACCTAAGCTACATCCCAGCAACTTCTGTTGCATGTGGACCAGTGTACTAAGCAAGAAACAATACGTTGCTTTCCATATAAGTCTTAGTTGTCAATGCCAGTAACTTTTAAACACTTCAGTGATGATCAATACAAGACACTTGGAAGCAGTGTACAGTTCACGAATTACCAAAAAGGAGCACAGTATTTCATCAGATTTCCCTGTAAAGCTAAGTAATTCCTACTCCCATTTGCTCCCCGTATTTCCTAATAAAATCTCAGGACCAGTCACCTTAATCACAAAATTACATGGTTTTAAAAAACATTTTTGCTCTTTACAAATAAGTGTTCTACACAGGTAGAGTGTAAAAATTCAGAAAACTGCATTTTGAATTTAACACATATATTTTTCATCTGGAAGTATAAAACCTTGTTGTGAATACCTTAAGGGTGTGTACAATGCATGCTTTTCATTTATGTGGATCATAAATAGCAGGCAGAAACTTTTATGAAAACATGTTTTAAGTTGATCACTGTATCTGAACAGAAAAATCCTTGAAATTGTTTTCATGTGCATTGCAGGAACACAACTACTGCAATCTCCAAAGAAATGTAAGCAAAGGGAAGATAATAATCCATCAGAAAACCCCAGCTGCCAGAGGTAAAATTGGTGAGCTTGTGCCCTTGTGAAAGAACACATTTTGAAAGTGACCTTTTCTAAAAGAACATATTAAACATAGCTTTTTTTCTTTTTTGTCTTTCTGTCATTTAAATGGTGACAATCTTACTCTGATCTTGTTTGGTACAGTGAAAAAGAACACCTTCTAAAACTCCCTAGACTTCCTCTAAAAAATAACCTACAAGTTCTGAAGGGAATTGCAAGTGCTCAATAATTTAAATTGTGTAAACTCTTTCTCACACCAGAGCACGTGCATAGCAATCCAGGCTAAAAGTCTGAGAACAGAGATTATGAGTTACTGTAGTCCCTGGTTATACGCTCTTAAATTCCATTTCTAACTGTTCAAGGGGTTCTTATTCTTTGTTTTGTTGTCTTTTTTCCTTTTGGGAGTCCCTTGGGTAATTCCAAAAAGTCAGTTTATAAGCTGTTAGTGTTACAGCATTTAAACCTCAGCTTATAACACAGCACCTGCTGCTTTCTTACGTTGAGTAAGATAAAAGGACACAATTTACTCAGTCTTTGATTCCCAGTTGTATCTTTGTTGAATAGCTGCTTCTGCACTGCCACTGGTTGTGAGTGGGGATTTCCAACCAAAATAGAGCATCTGAAGCACTGCTGTACTACAGAGAATGGAAGGCAAGGATTGTGACTTTTAAAGCAATTTACTATCACATATGTGTGTCGCAGAGATACTAAAATAAATGAAACTATTTTCAGACAAATACAGTGCAGATAAATACGGTTAAAGTAAAACCAGTAGATCAGGCTATGTATTATCCTGTGAAACTCAACAATCTGCAAATGCATTCATTTGAGTAAACAACTTTATACACAGCCAACTTCATAAGTAAATACTTAGATACTTCAGCTTTAGGGCTTTGAATAAACATTTTAAGGTAATGCATTTTTGATTACTATTTGTTAGGGGAAAAAATGAAATGGGAGAACATTTGAAAAGATAAGGAATTGTAGGCTAAGCAAGCTTAAACCCTGAATTCAGTTTCAATACAGTATAAACAATATAATACAGAGACGAACATGCCCAAGCACAATAATAAAAAATCAATATATTTTTAAAAATTAATAAGATTTTAAGAAAACTATGTGTTGAAATTCTTACCAATTTTGTGTTTGTCTAGAATACAATAATTTGAAAACTATGTGAATCAAAGATTTTTAGATATTCCAGTTCATATGTATACTATATTGTGCCCAAGGTCCCAGGGAATAAAAAAAAAAAATCTTTAAATGTGAAGTTTTAGCATTTTATGTACAAAAAGGTTTAGAGTTCTACATTTCAAAAATTAAAGCCAACAGTCCTTTTAATCATTTTCTATTATGTCATTATTTACTGTAATCAATCATATATGCTTTTATTTAGGGGAAATGAAAAATAAAAGTGTTCCTTTTGGAGAAGAAATAAGAAACTTCAAATATAGATAAATACTTAATGATGTCACTTTAAGTATACTGGGAATATTAAATTAACCAATGAAGCCTAAGACACTCAAACAGCTGAAGACACTGGTAGTGTTGTGAGTGGGAACCCTGTTGCTGCTTATGAGATGGAACAGAACGCTTCAATGTCTTTCTCCAGTTACTTGGGATATAACAAACTTCTCTGACCCTTCTTCTGATGTACCCACTGGCTTTCCATAGAATATGGAAAAGTCTCTATGTCCTCCAAGACAACTTAAAATACATGTTGAAAGATTTGGAAGTGAAAAACCCAATAAGTGTTTTGATTTCTCTGGAAAACTGAACTCTCTGTGGTATGTATCACATGGTAGACAACATCCATTACATGTTTAACTGAGTGTAAAATAAATATTCCATTCCCCCATCCTCCCTTCTGTTCTTACCAGTCACATCCAGCCAACGTGCACAAGCAGACAACACAGAAACACACGAGCATCCCTTGCTCTTGCATTAAGAGGAAAGCACATTGCTCTAGAGTTATTAGAGGAGCATGCATACTTATATGTCATTGATTTGTTGTGACAGGCTCTGTAGAAGAAATAGGCAGGGCAGAAGGCCGGGGAGATGGTGTTGTATATAGTGGAAGTGCTAGAATATATGGAGGTCTGGACTTGGACGTGAGGAGAACTAACTTCAGGCTGCTCAGGGAATTAGTGAGTGAAATCCCCTGGGAAAATTTTTTTGCAGGAGCTGGGATCCATCAATGTTGCTCACTTTTTAAACATCACCTCCTAAGAGCACAGGAGCAGGCAATTCCCAAATGTTGGAAATATAGCAGACGAGGGAGAAGGAAGGCTTGGCTGAACAGGGATATTTCTCAGAAATAAGGCAAAAAATGAAGTTGTACACCCAGTGGAAGGAAGGTCAGGTGACATATGAAGAATACAGAGATCTGCTTGTCAATGTAGTGAGAAAATTCATGCTGCCTAAGCTTAATTGGAGATGAAGCTGGCCAAAGCAGTGTGAAAATGCTTCTGATGTCCTGTTAGGTATGAGGATCATCCCCTCAAAACAAGAGATCGAAACAAGCCAGAGATGTTTAACGCATTCCTTGCCACTGTCTTCAACACTGATGATGGACCGAGGGGGTCTCAGTACCCTGAGCTGGAGGACTGTGGCTGTGACAATGATAAACACCCAGTTGACCCTGAAATTCTGTAGGATCTGCTGCTCCAGATGGATTTCTTTGAATCTATGGGATCTCATGGGATTCATAAGAGAATCCTCAAAGAGCTTGTTGATGTCATTGCAAAGCCTCTCTTGATGGTTTTTCAGTGGTCTTGGGAATCTGAAGAGTTACCCCAGCCGATTGGAAACTGGTGAATGTTGTTCCAGTTTTCAAGAAGGGCAGCAAGGAGGACCTATGTAAGCACAGATGTCTATAAAACACACTCTAGCAAGACCCACGCTGTTTGTCCTTGTCTCTTGTGGGAGAGGATAAACAAAGTGTGACATACACTAACAGTGCAACTTAATATGCAAGATGCTGGTGAACACTGTAAGAAAATTGATATGAAAGAGATAACAAAGGTAATCTGCTTTTTTAAAAACTGCTAGAAGCTCATCAAATAGTGATGCTAGGTCCATAAACACTGCCAACTTGCACACCACATAGTTGTAAACTGTAAGAAAGCTCCTTTCAATTTCTAAATGTTACTCAAAGGAGCAACAATTACAGACAATTTAAATTTCTGGGTTGTGAGTGTAGTAATGTGCTGGCATTTCTTCTGGAAGATGAAATACTGCACCTTTACAAGCCTTCTAATAGCTCAACTGGCTGAATAACAGACACATAGTAGCTAGGAATATTTGTGTGAATCCTACACAGCCATGCTTTAAAAATGCTGAGAGACTTGCCAGCTGGATGAAAAGAAATGAAAACCAATACAGTATTGTGAACTTTACTCTATAATTTTCATAGAGAAAATACATTTTAAGACTCAGAAAAAAAGGAAGAATGACTGTCAGGTGGCTTAAAAAAATCCAAAGTCAACCTTCCAAAAAAAACTTCTGTGTGTGTGTGTCCCCTGGACTTTAGAAGAGAGGGTAGAGAGTGACCACTAATTCAATAATTTGAGTCAGATTGAGAGCAGCAGAAAGAAGGGAACACTGAAACAATTTATTGAGGGTACATAATACATGTTGAATTTAACAATTAACAACTCATTTATAATGCAAAAAAGCACTTTAATGATCATGATTTTATTTATACAATGCATAGAAATATGTTTAATGAAACATCTATAGAAACTTTCTAATTTCTGGAACACCATACTTGACACAAGTAATCACCAAAGATGCATTTCTAAAATATGTAACAGAATATCTTCCTTGTTATACAGATTACATCATTAATATTTCCCATTTTACTATAGGAAGTACCGTGATATTACTTTCAAGATTTTTTTGGATTATCATATACAGTAATTCTGTACATTTTTAAAAATATTTGTCTGTTTCAAATCAAACAACTGACTATATCACATGTTGTATATTGTTCAGAACATACAGTGCAATATAGAACTGGAGAATAAAATCAAACTCAAAAATACCTTTCCATTACTAATTTTACTGCTAAAATTTTTGGTAAAATAAGGAACCAACAGAAAAATGGAAGAGACATTTAAAAAATCTATTTGTGACTCGCAGTATCAAGAGACAGGAATTAGTTAAGTAAAACAGATGTAAAATCTTACAAAATTTCAATGGTTAATCTTCCTGCCTATTTCCTTTTTAAAAAAAATTTGTTTCAAGAAAGAAAGGTGTACTATATCACAAAAGAAAAATGGCAGCCAACATAGTGGAAGTTAAAAGCTCAAGCTGCATTAGTGACAAGTGGCAGTATAGAAAAGAAAACTCAGAGATGCTTAGCATCCACACTAAATCATTTTTCTAAGCACTGTGATCTTCAGGGTGACCTATTTATAGAATTTTCTCCGTAGGCTTTTTATGTTTCCAAGATAGCTAGGATTATCTTATTATTCAATCTAGTTTACTAAAGTAGGATAAGGTACCATAACTACTTTTTGCTCAAGAATTAACTGATGTCAGCTCAGTGCTTCTATAAACTGCATGGTCAGAGAATGCAAAAATCAATCCAATAGTTTTTCTAACCTGGTTTTTTTTTTAGTAAAATACTCAGTGATGAACATGCTTCTAAAGGGCATCTGTCTAACCCACAGTTAAGTCTTCTGGGAACATCTATGCTGCTATTTGAGGTTCATACCAGTCCTCTTTTAAGTAATACAAGATTTTAGTATACTGTAGTAAGGCACAGAAATATTCATGCTAGTTCAGATTCCTGTAGAAAAGCTGTTACCTTTTTGTAACCCTTTCTCAGCATATGCTGTCTGTTCTGTAGATTTACCACGGGGAAACAACAGACATTACAGGTAACTTTTTCCTCACTTTTTCATCACTTCTTCCCCATTTTACCACGTAACAGGTTTCTTAACAGCTTAATATACCTTGATTATATTTTCATTCTCCCTAATTTAATCTGAATTTCTCACAATTTTCTTCTTCCCTCCTAAAGGTATTGGTTTTTTCTCACTGTTTAAACAAGAATACCATTTTATCAAGAAAGCACTTTGCTAATATAAATCAAAACAGCTGGGAAATTGGAATCTCTAAGGAGGAAAATCCAGGGTACCTTAGAAATCCCAAAGCAATCTTCTGAAACCGAGTTTTTATTCGTATCTTTCTATTATTGCCATATTAGTAATCATATTATTTTGAGTGTCTTTCCATTTTTGGAAAGCAAGCAACTGTGAATTTGCATTACCTCACAATTAGTACTTACTCATAACAATGCAAATTTCATCTCCTATTCCATACCAGTCCCCTGATTAGGAAATCTTGAGTAGATTTTATGCATCCGTTTAGATGAATGCTTTCCATTCCTCTCTATGACATTAAGATACTAGTTATTACAGACGAATAAGAGCATTTTAGATCTTCTCTAAAAGAGAGATCTGTCCTGACATCATTCAATAACAGCTAAATGTAGTCACATTTATATTTCCAGCAGCAGTTTGCGTACTGCCAATACACAGGAAAATTTAGCCATCCCCTTAATTAATTTACATCAGTAAACTGTCTTGAAGATCTGGGTGATTAAATATGGTTTGCTTCTTTTCATTCAGCGAATAATGGACTCAATATCTCATTTCTAAGCTAAAGGAAAAATCTAAATTCAGGTGTTGATCCTGTTTTTATTTCTCTGGATCTGTATGTGTAACCACATTTTCCTCTTCCTCCAGCATTTACCTTTTGTTCTGTATAGTCTAGAAGTCTTCTAAGTTATTCTATAGTTGTTTTTTTCCTCATGTAGCTTTCTTTGCAGAAGGGACTTGGTGATGTCTTAAGTAGATTGTCTTCTGAGTCATCCAGTTCTGTGTTCTGCACAGATGCTGGATTGCAACAATTCCAAAACTTGTTTGAGCATATACAGCTTAAGTCAAAAAGGTAAAAATATTACTGTGTTTGCTTTTTTTTTTCAGTAAATATAACTTTTTATCAAATAACTTTTGATTTTATGCTACAGATAGACAGTGGATATTAAACCTCCCCTACTGTTATCTCTCTTTTTTTTTCTTACAACACAATCTTTAAGTAAAAAAGCAGCAATGTATGCCATCTATGTATACCTAATGTACATCATCTATATATGTTAATATCATCTAAGATATTAAACTTTTTACTTTAAACTATTGGCTGGACTTGGGGTTTTTTTTTACTTGCAAATTATCCAGACTCAGCATTCACCCTATAGATATTCAGTGTGTTGAGAAGTAGTTGATTTTCTGTAGTCTTCAATTTAATCATTGTTTGTTAAGGAGAGTTATCATCATTTGTGACCTTATTTCATGACTTTGCAAAACCAAATGATCTGCCTGCCACAGATTGTCCTATTTGTGTGTAACCAAAATCTCCCTTGTGAGCCCATAATTAGTGACGGTAGGAAACTGGAGTTATAAAACCATGAGGCATCCAAACATCTCAAAACTTCAGATATAGAAAACAACTTTGTATTTTTATTCCTTTTAAAAATAGCAAAAAAGTTGTCTTTCTCTTTTTAATCGATGTGTAACACTTCCACTTACAGAAACTTTTTAGGTACACCTATAGAAGAAGTTCTATAACATCTGTCTGGACTCAAAACCTATGAACCACAAAAGGGGGAGATGAGACAGAGAGGAATTAGGGCATTGAATGAGGGCATGAATGAGGGCAGTGAGAGATCAACGTGAGACTGCCAAAGTTGGGTGAACTCCACAACTGATTTGTTTTTCCAGTCCTCTTACTTTGGAGAGAAATCTCCTGGCTCTGAGAAATGTTTTCTAACTGAAGATCCATCAAAACTGGTGGTGCCCATAAAAAGGATGGGTTTGCCAAATCAGCATTTTACAAAAATAAACTGTTTAAAAAATATCTTAACCAGCTGCCACCCTTAGTATATTGGTTTTGCAAAAGTTTTCATTTACTTAAACCTCAAAAATGTAAAATTATAAAAAGAGAACTCTTTATCTTAAGGCTTAAAATTAATTTTGTCTGGTCTTGTCCATTTTAAAAGTTTATTCTCTTTACTCAAATAACTGTACCTTCTATTTGTTTCCTGCCTGAAATATACTTCTAGAACTGAATGTTTCAAAATAATATGATTTATATCCATACATACAGTCAGATGCATGTGCGACATACGAGTGGAAAAACATCAGTGAAATGAACACACAGGTTAATATAGAAAAGGAAATCACCTCTGTTGCTTTGGACACACTGGAGTTATGAATTTAGTATTCAAGAGAAAAAAAATACATATACATACATCAGAAGTGTTTTGAGCCATGGAGATTAACTTTATCTATTGATAATATCTGGGGTGTTTTCTATTTCACAAAGAATTGTGCTTGATCTTTCCATTTGCAATCAGTTACATTTGAAAGGCCGAAGCAGTATCAGTAGAATGCCAATCTCATCCAAGATAAAAACCATCTCCTTTAAAAAGGAAAAGAAGGAAATAAATAAATAAAACCCAAAAATAACCCCTACAAAACAGAAAACTTTTCCTGAAGGGAGTAATTCATCACATATATAGATATACAACCAGTCTCAAGCTTCAGGTGTATGGGACTGGAATTAATAAAACCACAGCTACAGCATGAAATTCACAGTATCCAAGATAATCAGAGTTACTTCCTGTACTTTATTTACTCAGTAAAAATCTAACTCCCAGAACTAAGTTGGAAGCTACATCAATAGAAATATTTTACAGTAAGTAGACTCACTCCAAAAAATAATGAAAACAGGAAACAAACTATTGAATTTTGTTGAATGTTTTCTTTCAGGAGCATAAGCATGGTAGTTACAATTGTAACTAAAAAGAGATTTTTGAGCAGAACCACTTAGTACTTAGGGCCAACAATAAATATAGTGATAAGGCCTGTATAATTAAGGATCAACATTTTAGACTCTCTCTAAAGATGAAAAGAAATTATTCAAGGCTTTTACGAGAAAAAGATTAGAACATGCATCACTTGTGCCAATTCAATGGTCAAAGTATTCATTTATCTTTTTTGTCTGTTCCAAACTTGTTTGTTTGCTTCTTTTGTAGGTGTGTTATTAAAAACAATGGTGCATTTTTTACATGCTAAACAGATGTTAATTTCTGCTTCTAGTAAAACTCACAGTTTAGGTGACCAAAAGGAAAAGAACTAAGAGGGAAGTGTGAAACTTGAAAAACACAAGAAATTGTGTTTCTTGTCATCTTCAGTTCTCTGGAGTCCTGAAAGACTACTAGAATTGCATTTCTGAAGCAGAAAATAGTGGACAATGAAATTGCTGGGCTATTTTTATTTTTTTCAAAATTTGTTTGCTTTCCCTCAAATGAAACCCTCGAACTGTTGTAGCTGGATCAAGAACAGATCCTGAAACTAAAACATATATCCTCAAACACTGGTTGTAGGAAGCTCACGTAAATTATCCTTTGAAAACAGAAGACCTAACCACAAGTGCTTAGGGCATATGAACTTTTCACAGACTGCAAGGTTTAGTCTGCCAGTTCAGGTGTATTCAGCCTGTTCCTGGAACCGTCTCAAATTTATTCCCTCAGTTTCTGCTTAGTGCTCTGTGTACAATAGGAACTGTGCTCTGCCACTTAGACCTGAGAAGTTGGTCTTGGCAAACTCAGTAGTTCTTATTTTATATTTAGGTAAGATATAAACATACAAAACATTGTAGAGCTTTCCTGGTTTTTTTCATTTCTATATGAAATCACACTGAATAAGCAATTATTAATAAAACCTTCATCAACTTTCAAATCATCTTTCAGAGTGATGATTACATGAAGATTATTTCTTATAAACTGCAAAGTAGACAGCTTTAAAGCATTATTGTAATATGACCATGATCACTTGAAGCTCATTTTGGAAACTGATGAATGCTTCTGAGGAGTTATCATGTTTTGGAGAACTGCTATATTCAGAATTGGCAAAAGAAGCAACTTAGAAAGGTGTTCACATTTAAATTGCTATTATTACCTTTTTATTAAAATATAAGTGTTTTGTATCTTAATCACAGTATCTTAAAGCAAAATGAAAGTGATCTTCACCACCCATTCAAAATAGAAATCATGAGCAAATTTGTAAAAACCCATTTTTTTCAAAGTTTAAAATACTTTTAACACATTTCAATAACATTTTGTGCATGAAGTCATGGTAGGAGAGTTGGGGTTTTTTTATTATTTTGGTTTTAACTTCCTCTATCTTTGGATTCTTGCTAACTGTTTTGGTTTGTTTTTACTTGTTGGTTATTTTTGTTTTTTTATTTTTTCCTCTTGTTCTACATCAAATTCGACACTACAATTAGAAAATGACACTTTTTGAAGTGCATAAGTTCTAAACTGTCTTAGAAGGATGTTGGTTGTTAAACACAATATCATTATTGTGCAAATGTGATAGGTAACATTCTCAGATGTTGCAAGTTCATAATTTCACTATTTTCCAGGAGCCACCAAGTCACCTATTTACACAAATTAGGAATTAAATATCACAGATTATCTATATAATGATTTTAACAATATTATGGTAATATTATATACAGTCTGCTAATTGCAGGCAATTTAAGCAATCTGCTAATTATAACAGTAATCCTTAACTCCACAGAGATACTGGTTGCCACTGTGCTCAATCTTAACCTTTGAAAAGTGGGCAAAATATCAGCACAAGCTGCACAGATCAGAAGTGGTGTGTGCAATCAGCCCATTTCTTTATTTATACACGACCACATCTGTTGATCACTGTCATGGCTAGAATTGCTGACAAAAAAAATTGGGCTAAGAGTCACAGTCACCCCAAGTAACAGTAAGTCTGAGTAGTCCCAAAACTGCTCTAGCTGTTGATAAGTTTTTACTTCAGAATCCAAGATCCCATGTTAGGAAATCTTGCCCTAACTTGGGAGTTTGTTGTCATACCTCTCCTTTTGCCAAGAATTTTTAACTGAAAGTCAATTTTCTGTCTCAGTACACTAAAACAATAAAACTCTGATTTGTTTCCCTGAAACTAGAGTCTGGCAATAAAACAAAGCTGATATGATTAAGCATATCTCCAGATGATGGACACAAAGATAAATAAAAACAATAAATAACATAAACAATTCAAGATTTGTTGAAGAATATACCAAAAGAAATGCTAAAAAAAGCTTTTCTTAAGACTTCAAAATCATTGAGCAGATTAAAGATTTTCCAAGTAATCAGTTCTAGAAATCAGCTTCCAGGGTACAAAATAAAATGTTTGCTTAATGCAAGTTAACATACTGTGAAGCCAACATGCAGGGAGCAATCAAATGAAGCCTACCAATTACCTCCAGAGTTCATTTCTTACAGTTATAGAGGAAAAAAGTTTGGAAATTATTAGTCAGGAAATGAAACAGAAAACCAGAAGAAAAATCAAGGAGTGAAACAGAGTACAATCACAAGATTAATTTAAAATATAAACATTTCTTATATTACTGTGTGTAAGCGTATTTCAAACCCAAATGTCCTGACATCTCTTAAAATACTACTATCTAGGACGAGTTTATTTCATATGTGTTAATGAACAGCATTTAGAATGTTAATGTTATACTAATGGATTCCATTGGATGCATGTTGGCCTTATTTGAAGAGCAATTAAATAGTTGGTAGGTGTATTGCATACTACTCTCTGCATATGCTAGGGATAATTAAAGAACTGTTTATCATATCACATTCCTTCATTTTTGATCTAGTTCAAAGTGAAGCATTTAGAAAAAAAAGAAATGTTATTCAGTGAGCAAATAATTGATAAACTTCTAGTTCTGCTGGATTTTTCTGGTTTGTTCTCCTATTGGAAACTGAAGAAAAATAGGGAAGAGAAAAAGAAAAAATAAAAAGAACAAATTCCACCTCCAAAATCAAGCAAACAAACAAGAAAAATCCTCCCCAAAACCCCATCCAGTTTCTGCTTAGCTGTACTCTAACACTAGGAAATTTAAGGAAATGCATGTGAGCAAGAGAAACAAGTTAAGATCTTGAAGAAGTTCCTGTCCATGCTTTTATTTAGCTAGATATGTCACAGCTTTATAAGTTCATGTAGTTTTCCTATCAGTTTAAGTATTATGAGTATTTAGTTGCTTTAATGAGGAGAAAACCAGCTGTTATATATGCAAATTGAGATGATTTCTACAGTCAAGAAATAAGTGTTGAAGTATTCATGACATTTTCCAAAGGTAAAAAATAGTACTACATTGACCAAAAGGATTTCAGCTTTTTCCACAAATGTAGCAAATATACATTTATTTAAAGTCACATCATTCACTTTCTATTGTACAAGCAAAATCAAGTTTCATTTTCATTTCTCAAGGAATATAGTTCAGTGGAATATTGTTCCAAGACATCCATTATTTTTCAATTGCCTGTTTACCTATTAGCTTTCTGGGCTGCCAGGATCAAAGTCATGCAGAGACTTGGGCTCAGAGGCCACAAGTTCCAGACATACTGTCCCCAAATTCTACGTTTGCGTTCCAAATTTCAAATAGTACCTGGTATCGCTGAATCTGGACAACTGAAAATCCTTATTGGGATCCAAGAGTTCTTTGTCAGTAGTGTTCAGACATTTCAAACTAGAAGTTTAGGGGTTGTCTCCTAAGAATCATAGAGAAAAGCCTAAGAATTTAGATTTTAAGGTGGTTTCATTAAGAATATTTCTGTGCAAACCAGTTTGAATTACTGTTTAATGAAATTTTTGCCTTCCATAATTCACTTTTTTTAAAATAGATAAGTTCTTTTAGCTTTTTAATAACTTCTTAATTTCCCATACAAAGAAAATTTTGAGTTATGTTATTTCTCATCTGAATGCATGAACAGATTTATATGCAAATAGTGAAGCGTGTAACAAAGTAGAACTTTTTCTACTGGTAAAGTTGAATGGCACCTTTAACAAGAATAAAAAGCTTCTCAGATATTTAGCAATTAAATAATTCAATTTTAATATATTATAGGATCAAGAGACTTCAGTATGTGTAAAAAAACTGAAGTTTTGCCTCCTAAACCTGTAAATTTTCCTTCAAAATTTGTTGTCTACATCAGGCCAAATTTGAGTCTTTTATTGGAACTAGCATGTAAAACTAGTCATTCCTCTGAGGATAGACTTTGATCAAAAAACCCTTGAACTTGACATTCTGTGACAGGAGAAGAAAAAAAAAGAAATATACTTTTTAAAATGTGTTATAGATTGAAAGAGAAGTTCATGAGTGTTTCGGAGGCTTAGATTCAGAAGCTTTAATCTTCAAGTAAGAGGCATTTTACATTTTAGAAATCTGCAATCAGCTCACACTTGATGGATCGATGGAATAGAATCAGAAAAGGTTGATGAAGCAACAGGCAGAATTTTTATAAGCCTACAGCTCATTAACCTGACAATTGCATTTTAGATAAATTAATGGAAAAAGGAAACAAGGTATTAATAAATGTATGTAAATGCATTGCAAGATTTGTAAAACCCGATAACCCCCTTAAAATATAACACTGAGCATTTAAGTGATTCTTCACTGGGGAAAGAAGGAATAGAATCTGTCAGTCATTAAAATGGAAGGCACATAGCACTGGGGCTGTCTGGAGATGAAATTGGATTTCTCTGTCTGGACTCTTCAGATTCCTTTTCATTCCACAAAGCAAATTGCTTTGCCTTAACTTTGTGTTAAACAGGAAAGGATTCATCTGGCATGGGTAGTGCTAAAAGCTTATTCAGTGCACCTGCCACTGAACCCTAGGCATTGGAGTACCAGCTCTTGTAAAATGCTGGATTCATTTTACAAATATTTTATACAAGTTTAGCTCTGCTTATTTACAGCTCCTTTATTTACTCTGCTGTGGAATTCTTTTCACTATTTATTTTCATTTTTTTGTTATATTTCCCTCACTTTTTCTTTTTTATTGACAGCTGCTATATTTTTTACAGCAGAAAAAAATATAGTAACTGCAAATTACTGCATCTAAAATAGAGCATTGCAAAATAACTTGAAGCTGTTTCAAGCCTGCTTTTTGCTATGCAGTTATCTAATAAACTGAAACCCCCTAGCATTATACATAACTGCATTGTCCTTTTATCAATTCAAGGGTAACTGTTGACATATTATTAATAACAATTGCTACCACAAACATGAATTCAAAATGCAAGATAATATATCCATTAAGGATCTTTAGCAGGTAGAAGTGCTCTCATTATTTTCTCTTCAGCTCTTTTTCTAAAATAATTTATCTATGTCTTCCTCCTTTCACATTATAAAGGCTAGCATCATTGTTACTCTTTACTAGTTCACTGCTCTAACTGAATCATATTTGAGCATTTTCATTTCAAGAGGTGATAAAATATTTTTTTTCTTCTTAAGCCAAGATCTCAAGGTGTTTCCCAGAGTTCAGCCGTGGCATGCAGGGAGAAAGGACCCCTTAATGACATTTAGTAAAGATAATCAAAATATGTGGCTTTTAAAAGATAATTCCTGTGTGGGTAGTTCAAAAGAAGTTGTTTGGTTTTGGTTTTTTTGCACTGAGAACAGACTTTATGCTCTTTTTAAAGTGTTAAAAGACATAACTCCTATAATTTAAAATCTAGGAAAATTAAGATTTTATGCCACTAAGCTATCTTGAAAATACAAACATATTCCATGTAAGTGTTTAATTCCCTTGTAAAAATAAAATATATATTTGGATAGTATAAGTTTTTGGGTTTTTTTTAGAAACCGCTTGGAGTGCTGGAATTTGTCTTTTTCTTGCTTTAAAATGTATTTTTAAATATCTAATGATGAAGATATCTCCAAGAAATAAGTATTTTAATACTTTCTTCGATTGAATCTTTTAAAGAGATTCTCTTCATCCACTTAAAAGTATGCCACACTAGGTTTTTGAATTTTGAATATTTCCAGGAAACAGAGAGTAAGAAACAAACCAGCATTTTTTTCCCTTCCTATGAGTGATGATCCAGCTCTTTCCAACTTTTATTTGACCTAATACAAAACTGTAGGAAGAAAGACTTCATGCTTTTTTATCTTTCATCACATCTCACCACTATAATTTAGAGTCCCACCATTGCTGACCTGTAGTCTTTGATTTCAGGTTTTCTTCTATTTAATAATTAAAGTATTGAGAAAGACTGAGATGAGAATTACCCTCAGAAAACCAAATGAAGGAAGTCTCTAACTGGGTGATATTGCCCAGTAAGGTGTTAAGGTTTGTAGCCTGACACTATTTCAGCCTCTATTCCACTTTTGTGTGTCCCAGATTTATTTTGTTTAGTTCTTATTTTTACCTTTAACCCACTTATTATCTTTTTGTAATTCAAGTGCCTTGTAGAAGCTAAAGAACATCTCCAAAATGCTCTTAGCTTTATCAGCTAGATTTACAACCTTGTCAAAGAATAGCACCACCTTTTTAAGAACTCATTCCCATGGGGCTCAAGATGCCTGAATGGTTCCAGCCGGAGTGAGTTTGTTGACACCGATCCTGCCAAACAAGGGTCAGTCAATAGCCTACCACTGAAACAGGCCATGCAGCAGAAATGTGCTCAGCTGCTGCTTCCTACCAGCTTTCTACTGCTTAGGGCATCCCACAGACATAGACAACCAGCATAAAAAAATTAAATCTGAGTATGTGATGAGCCCCGAGAGAAGGCTGGAGACATGGCATGAGCCCCACT
Source organism: Cettia cetti (assembly GCA_013401135.1). Taxonomy (NCBI): domain Eukaryota; kingdom Metazoa; phylum Chordata; class Aves; order Passeriformes; family Sylviidae; genus Cettia; species Cettia cetti. The sequence continues at coordinate 112,804 of VZUI01049751.1, forward strand.
CAAAAAGCACCTGGGGTGATAGACACAAAGAGGAAAAAAGGCTGAAGAAAAGCTGTCAGGCATGAAGTTTCAGTATTAAAGACTTAATGTAAAATGTACCTTTATACCATCTGGATGTTCATCTCTACATTTTCTGAGTTAATAATATCGGAATAAAGTGAAAGTTCCTATTCCAGAGTTCAAAAAAGGGTCATTCTGAAAAACAAAGGCTTTACTGTATTTCACAGAAAAGTCACATATTTTTACACCAAATCTGTCATGACATATATGACATGTATGTCATAACATACACAGAGTAATTGCAGAGAGAGTTAATATCGCCTATTAAACCAAAATATATAGCTAGAGGAAACAGACACACAAACAGGACACATAAGCCCTTCTACTGAATGAAGTGTAGGCAACAAAAAATGCACACCAAAACACACTGAACAACTGCTTCTGCCAACACACCAGAGTACAGAGAGTGGGCTGGGAGTCAGAACTCAGTGGAGGTGTTTGCTCTAACCTACAGACAGGAAAGTGTTTCCAGTCTCTGTATTTATGTGTGGTCTCTGTGCAAGAAACTGTGCAACTGTGAGACCACAACCTGACAATACTTTTTTTATTTTATATTTACATTAAAATTTAATATGAGAAAATTATTCCCTGTATATAAAGACTGATTGGGACTATCAGTATTAGTAGTACTGAGGATATAATAATGTCTTTTCTTGTGTGGATGTAATTGATAGATAAATCATACACATCTTGTGTCTTGGGTCCACAGTTTTCTCTAGTTTTGTACATCATTCTGGACAGAATATCATTGCTCTCAGCAGTGTGCATGGCAGTCATGGAGAGTATAGAAACATCTCTGTGTGAGACTCCAGGACTAACTGAAACAGAGGCTCAAAGAGGAGCCATCCTCTTTTGGAATCCTATACGTGTCATAAGGAAGTAAAGGGCTATCCAAAGCCTTTGGTACAAACAGAGTTCACTGTCCCTATGCCCTTAAAACAAAATCACACATGCTACTGAAAAGTCTCCCCTTTACTGTTTGATGGCCAAGTTACAGAAGCCTGACTCCTGTCAGAAATCTCTGTAGATGGAAGCCTCTCCTATCATGGCTTTATCTTTTCTAGATGGCAAACTTGGTTTTCAAGTACATTTCAAAGAATTTCCATGGCTTTGTATAGAAGCCAATTTGGCAAGAGATTTCTGCAGACCTAATACAAAGTGGGAAAAAAAAAAAAATCAGCTCTTTGAGGTCATTGCCAGCTGGCTTAACTGGTAACAACCTTTCAGTCACATGAGAAAACATCCTGGAGCCAGGTGGAATGAGATGAGAAGGGCACAAAGGCCATTTTACACATCCCTTCCTAATCTGCAACTTGTAGACCTCAGAAAAATGTAGCTGACAGCTCTGAAATTCATGGATTTCTTACCAACTCATCCAAAGTGAGGCCATATTTTTGGGAGGGCTGTAAGGATCCTCTTGCAAAGTTTTATTGACACAATTTACAAGGTGCCTTCACAGCAAGTGCAGCCTAAGGATGATGACTCAGCTTGGGACAGATGTGAGTCCTGGAAAAAGCTATTCCTGAAAAAAGGGCATGTGGAGTATTCCTAGCATATGCTTCATGGAACTCATTGTCTGCTTCAGTAGTGGATAAATGAGGAAAATAAAGTGGGAAGGGTGGGAAAGAAAAATGGAGCTCTGTGAAGGTGTTAAAATAAAGCCTTAGGCAAAGAAACCTGGGAGCCATTCATGTCTTTTCTCAACATACATACCACCTGTCCTCAAGAGAACCATTCATCTTAATTTCAACAAGTTAATGGAAATCCTAACCACAGAGATGGTACAGGAGAAGGGAAGTAGACTGTAAGGCATAATTCTGACTGAGCAGGTGTCAATACTGTCACTCTTCTGAGAGTGAACTCAAGTCTGCATTAAATGCTCTGCCAAAGTGATCTTGCTGAATTGTAAAAGTTCAACGACCCTAAGTTATGCCCTGGAAAAAGAGTAGTTAATTTCCTTGATTAATTCTTAGCAATTTTTCTAGAGTCTGTCCACCTTTCAAAGACATTGGTAACTAAGCAAATGAATGAAGCAGAAGTAAGATATTTTGTGGGACTTACAATTAAAAAAAGCAAAACACAGGTGTTGTCTATTTTGGAAAAAAATCTAGTACTGGAAAAAAATATAGAGTATTTGAATTTCCATGGTTAGTTTTAGTGGTATGGTACTATTGCCCCCACCTGTGCTTCATGTGGTACTGGTCAAGTTATTAGTCACCTAACTAATACATTTTTTCTATATTATTTTCACTCCTTTTATGGCCACAGCTTCTTTATACACCTAATTTTTTTCCACACACCAAAATTTAGCAACAGTTTATACACCGTTGGCAAGACACTTCATACTCTGTTTTTTATGCAAGATAATTGTACTTGAAAATGTACACAGTTTAATGTAATTTATTGCCTGCTAACAGAAGAGGATTTTTTGTTAAAATATGATAAAGAATTAGTCAAACAGATCTTTCTGGTATGCAAATCAATATGTTAGAAATAAGTATGCATCTTAGTACAAAAAATAACAGCCATTTTTATCTGATTAAAACTTGAACAAACAATGGGCTGAATGAAATTTGTCCTAGTGAATTGAACTTTCAAAGAGTTTATGGTAAGAACTGTTTTATGACTGACTAATTAACAAGAATTGAGAGTGAAAATATATAATTGTTCTCAGAGTAATCCTGCTGGGAAACTTTCAATTAACTAAGCCTTGCAAATGAGCTTTTTTAATTTATAGGCTTAATCTTGTATGAAGCATTATTTTTAACTGGTATTGTCTTGGAGTGAAGCAATTTATGGAGTGCTCAACAGAATATATCATAGATTGTATAGGTCTGTCTTTTGCACAGGGGAACAATGGCTCCAAAGGCAAAAATATTTAATCTGACTGAACTTTTTAGATCACAACCTGATAAAATACTTATAGCAACTATTATATAGATAGCATTAGAACTACCCAGCAATTTTTAAAAGAACAAATTTTAGGAGGTCCAGTCATCCTGAAGAAAAAAGGATTAGAGTACTATCAGCAAGGCAAGATGACAACAGTCATCAATAGCTGACTTGTGTAAGAGAATATGACTTGTGGAGAGAAGAGGGACAGCAAATCATGTTACTTATTTCTGAATTTTGGATATTGACCATAATAATCTGAACATTACACCGCATCACCTATATGTTTGCATAGAATGCAGTCAGGAGGTTTGTTTTGTGTGTATTTATAAAATTGACAAGGTTTCTTTGTAGGTTTTTTTTTTCCCCCAGGTGTGTGTATGTGGAAAACAAGATTTTCCAGATTTTCCAGCAGCTTAAAACACAGCCTGTTTAAAACTTTCTTTAAATAAAGACATCTGGGAACTTGAATGTACACTGAGCTGGAAAGCATTCTCTCTAAGCCAAAGTTATATCTGTCTACCAATGAGATAAGCAACCAGTCCAATGTTGCAGATCATACGAAAGAACATCTGCTGGTGCAGTGGTCTACTGTTCAAGTCCTTTTGTGCTGGTCTTTCTTATAGTTCAGAAGATTTTTTTTAACTGACTTGTGAGGTGTCAGTTTTTCAAAATACTTTTGACATTCAATACGAGGACAGCATCCAAATGTTGGTCAAAATATTTTCAGCAGATGTCTGAAATATTTTTCCAACCAGAGAGCTACTAACTGGCAGAGGATGTTCATCCCTTGCAAGATAACTTGGTGGCAAGATCTCTGGAAATTCATAGACAGGATGTAGTGGGACTAAAATACAGAGTAACAGTTTTGAAATCCAATAAAACAATTTAACCCTCAGGATGGCAGAGGTAAAATGTGAGATTTTTCTATTCACTCATTAGGAATTTTGACCACCTTAACCTTATCCCAGTTGAGAGAAATGGATAATACATTGGGAATGTTAGGTTTTCAGTTTAGTAATTGTACCAGCACTTTGACAGTGACTTACTTCTAATTGAACCCTCCCTTCTCAGTTGCTACCTGCTCACATGAACGAGAAATGTGAAAAAATTGTAAAAAAACCCCAAAAACTACCTATATAAGACATATTATGCAATTGTACTATATTTCTTTATCTATTATATTTCTAGTTCTGGTGTTTTATTTACAATTTGGAATTACATTATTTAGGATAAAAATGCAAAAATTCAGTTACTGAGATTTAATGTCAGAATGTCAGACTGTAATGATCCATACAAAATGGTACTTTTCTGATTTGTTTTGAAATCAGTAGATGAGAAAAATCAAGAAAAACTCATTTATTTACAGGATTAATCTAGAATGTTTAGAACTGACTTTTTAAATTCACAAGATGAAAATTGTGTTCAGGGATTGAAATTTTTTTCCTGCTTAGTTCCCCCTGTCCCTCCTGACAGCTGATAACAATCTTCCTTGTCGCTCGTTTTCATAGCCTGTATATGTTTTCCGATTCCCTCTTTCTGTTATCTCAAATAGAGGGTCCACCTTCATATCTTGCACTACAATGTTTTTAAGGTCAGACCGCCTTATTTTTATACACATTTCTAAAAATTTGTCCAGTAAAGAGGCTTAATCTACATGAGATGACCAGATGAATATGTTATAGAGTAATAGCAAATACTTTGATGTCATTCAGGCTTTTAAAAAGTCAGAAATCAAAGTCAGACAGTGCAAAGGTGCAGCAATACTGTTGCATAAAACCACCAGATTCTCTTCTGATGGCATGAAGAAATTCAGTTTCAAAGATCCCAACCCTAGTAAAACTGCAATCTTTTGCTTGGTAATCCAGGTTGTAATTATAACAGCATTTTAAATTGCTTTGAGCTCTTACTGAGTTGGAGCCTGCTAAAGGTCTACACTTCCAAAGGGCAAAGAGATAAAGTTTCTGTTAGCCAGCCATTAACGTTCGAGTTTTCAAAGTAAGAAAACAAGGCTTAAGCTCAACTTTTGTCTACAAACACTGTCTTTTTAAACAAATTGTGGGGTTTGGTTTATTTTTTTTTTTTTTGGTGTGGAAATATGTGCAGATAAAAAGAAATTAGTCATCTTGTAGCTATGCAAGACAATTTTAGAGACTAGGGTTCTATTTTGTTTTACACCACTTCTGGATTGTCATTCATGAATTGACATCTAGTATCTTTTATTTTTTTAACAGATGAAAATGGTGTATAATTTCTTGGCTCAAAACATACTAAATTTAAATGAAGTAGTTTTAAATAAAAGGAGGTGAATTTACTCACTCATCTTTTGATAAAAGGTCATTTAACCCACTTATTAAAAAACACACTGACTACATAAGGTGATAAATCCTAAAAATATCTCTACAAGATATAGATTCCTTTATAAGGTTGGAATTTTTAAAAAGTTGAAAGATCATCTCATACATAGTGAAATTCTAGATTCCAGATCATCCTTTGATCCAGAAGAACTGACATGAGTTATGCATTAGGAATACTGGGAGAGCAATCCTTTCATACTATTCTGAAACTCCTGTAAAAATCAGAAAGTTCAAAATACTTTTGAGGCTAAAAATCCTCCACTCAAAACCAACAACTCCATTTTTCCTTTTAAAAAAATGTCGTAATATTTTTGAACTTAGGGAGGTGGTTGGTCATGTTGTGTTTTGATTTAGAAGCAGGAAAGTGGGATCTGGTTGGGCAGGACTTCTTTTGGCAATGGTGAGTTGCCAAAAATTGTTTTAGTTGTATATATGATCATAGAAATACAGTTCTCTGGTTTTAAGCAGTAGAACAGCAATTGGAATTATGAATGTTGTCTCTGCTTCAAAGTCTTAAGGAGGCTGAGATCTAGGAGGTAGTCAAGGATGGAAAGCACTGGTTATTCTCCATCTCATTTCTAGTTGATTCAATACAAGGATTTGGTAATATCTTCCTTTCTTTTCTAGAGATCCTACCCTTGTGCATTCTATTTGCTTGAGAAACTGCCAGATGAAATGTTTTTCTCCATTTCTTTTAGTCCTAGGAAAAATATGATTCATTATTCACTCTTTTCTCTTCCCATCATATATATTAACAGACACTTGTTCTATTCAAGATCTCCTATGGCCTTTTATTTATTTTTTTACCTGTTTCTCTGAGTCATTAAGATTTACATTCTTAGAAATTCGATCACCAGAAATCTTCTCTGCATTGCTTTTGGACCTCTGCTTTTTGTATTTATTAACTATAACTAATGGGAGGAAAATGTCTTGATTTGGACCACATTTTCTCTTACTTTTTCTTTGTCCATTTTGTTGTTTTCAAAGAAAGCAAAATGTTTATTTTATTTCTTTCATGCAGAAGAAAAGGAGATTAAAAGGGAGGCACTCCAAACCTTCAGGTGGATGTCACAAAAAAAAAAGCACCAACTTTTGAAGGAAAGGATCTAAATATTTTTGGAACACAATCTATGGCAGAATGTTTAATGGTAAATACTGTGAATCATAAAGCAAATTCTGATGATCCTGAAAATTACAGATTAATAAGATTGCTTAACATTAACAAGGTGCATGGCAAATTAGCAAGAAATGAGCAATAAAAACTGCAATTTATATTAAATATTTTTTTTCCTCAAGACAATCATATCTATTGTGTATATGATACTTGTAAGGACGATTTTTCCACATAGTCAAAAAAGTTGTATCCACATTGAAGAGAAATATTAGCAATTAATTAGTGCAAGGAAGAAACTGAGAAGACAGAGAATTTTCTTATGCACACTCTTTAAATATATTTTTTATTTTGTTACGCACAAAAAATGCTACAGGATCACCTAAATTATATTATGAAACTAATCACTGTAGTAATTCCTGGTAAGGCCAGTGGCAGTTAATAATTTCCGTTGAGGAAAGAGTATGTTTTGAAGTGCCTAAGGAGTGAAGAAACTTCCTCAATACTTTTTCATCCATTTGTGTAAAATGATTCTTCACAATGGATTCCCTTAGCTACAGTAAGAAGATTCCTCAGTCTTTTTCTCATTTACAGAATTAATATAAAGGATTGCATATTGTTCCAGATAGAGGAACCAATTATACCAGAGCTTTTTAATATGCTGGCTTCAGCAGTGGAGAAAAGTAGAGATATTCTGGACCCTTCCCTTCATTCTGGACACGAATTTCCACATCTGCTTTACATTCCACCAGGACTGTTTTCATAGCTGTTTAAAGTAGATTGCTGAAATTATCTGGATTAAAAGCAGTCCTAAGGGATAGTTAGCATATAGTAGAAATGCTATAGCATCCAGATAGTTTGTAACTTAAGGATTTAAAGCCTGTGCATAGGTTTCCTAAATCACTATAATAATCTTCTTCTCTTTATAATTTTTATAATATTCAGTTTTGTATTAGAATACAGTGTTCTGGCTTCAGTGGAAGAGCATCACAGTGCAAAAGTCATTCCCCAAAAGCAGCAGTAGGTTAGCTCAAATTTAGTAGGTGTTTTGCACACAGATAATCTGTTGACTTCTGTGTAGCACAAGGAAAGCAGGATGCAGACAGTTTTGTGCAGGTAGTTGAGCCAATGCATTTCACAAGCCTAGCACTAAAGATTGGGCTAATCCCCTGGCTGGCCTAGAAGGTGTTCCTCAGTGTTAACAACAGTGGGATAGCACACTAGGTCAGGGCAGTGCATCTGCCAGTGCACCACTGAGCTCACAGGCTCAGGGTTCTGCTGAAATTCTTGAAAATTCTGCCATGTAGTCTTGTCTGCTTGGGTTACATGGCTACAATTTGCACAAATATTTTGGCTTGTTCATTCAGTCTGCATAAAGAAACTCACTATTACCCCCTTTTAAACTGGGAAGTGCAGTTATCTTGTTAACACAGCTGCCAAAGCTAATTCCCTATGGACCTAGCTTCCCCTATGGACCTTATTCTCCATTCTGTTGCTATGTACTCTGTTACAGTGTAAGTTTAGGATAATAAGTTTCTTTTTGTTCTTTTATAAAACAAAGATGAATATAGCATCTAAAAACATAGAAAACTTAACTGAATTAGAAGCTTTGGCTTTATGGCTGTATTCGTGTGTGTGGGTAGTCACTCTTATATGACTGCAAGAATGATCGTTAATTTCTCACAAAATCAAATTTTTTTTTTAGAAGAGAGTGATTTTCACAACATGAGAAGCACTGATATAAAAGTAAAATTCTAGGTGTTACAAATTTCAGCCAATATTGATTGGTCCTGTTCATATTATAGGTTCCCCTATTTTAAGAAACTATTGTCTTGACAAGATTAGAATGGAAAATATCCACTTTGATGTTTTATCTTTTCTAATCTGTTATCTGATATCAAACAAGCATGACAGATAACATAAGTTCAGCAATGTCAAAGGAAAAAGTTCATTTTGAAATAAATGAGTGATCAGAATTTATCTCCTCCACAATGACTAACTTTTTTTTTGGGGGGGGGGGGGGGGGGAAGAATGCTATAATTAAACTCATTTTCTAATTTCAAATTAGTTGATAAGCTCTATGGGGATGAAATTGATTTTGTCTTTTACTTTAAGCTATCTCACTTATTTTGGCTGGTAACATCACTTTTGTCAGCATTAATTGTACCTAACACACGAACACCGGCATATGTTATGATTCTACCTCTGTGCCAAAGTGTGAAGAAAATACCTAAAATGTCCAAGCAATAGTCACGTTTTACACATTTATAGTGTTGACACTTAAATAGCATTGAACTGATTGTGCTGGGTCTGGCCCGTACGGTGCTTTGCGTTTATGACTAAAGCACTGCTGGTATCACACCAAAGCCCTGGTTATTAGTGAATAGACTCTGTGCTTTCTTGTTCTGATTTTGCACATGGGGACCCCAGCCCTGCCTAGAGAGTGCAGAGATGAAGGCAAGAAACAACCTGGAAAGCTGGGATGAGGGAGAGAGGAGAGAGGTGGGGAATTGCCTTACAAAGTGGCTGTTGCTTGGCAGCTGACTGACCATTTGTTTGCTTGTGAAAGGTGGTGAACCATTGCTTTTGCAAGTGCTTTTCCCTCTTTTCTTTGCTTAGTATTCTGTCTTTATCTCAATCCATGAGTCTTCTTACTTTTACTTTTCCTATTCTTTACCCCATCCCATGGCAGGCAGGAGTATGTTAGCCATTGAATGAGTGACTTTGTGTGCCTAGTTTCTGGGCCAGGTAAACACACCATCCTGATCTGTATTTCATTATGTGTTAATTTTGTCATTCTAACCCGTCATATTAAAAATAAATTAACATGCAAAATACTTGCACAAAGGAAACAGCAAGATATAGTCTGAAGGATCTATTAAAGTAAATATTCCTAAACTCACTTCAAAATAAAGCTCCATTATAGTACTCAGAGCTGGTCAGGTATTAGCAAGAACAAAATGAGGTGAATCCATCTTATCTCTTGAAAGTAGCTCCTCTCTTTAGTATCTAGATACTCTCATACATGAAATACCTATCTCAATAGAAGGTAATAAAGTGTAATGGAATAGGTATTTTAACATTGCTCAAATCCTACTTTGAGCAATGTTTAAATTACTTATTGTGATCTCACTTATGTCTTAGAGCACTTAATTCTAAACACCCTATTACTTTACATATATCTGGCATCTTTGGGGGTGATGTAAGCATAATATTAACAAATAGGGAAAAAAATTAAATGTATTACAAAGTTTTTTCTACAAATTTAATTTCTATCATTTCTATCAATAAAAAAAATCTCTTAATTTACAGGCCAACTGAGAAAATATCCAGGTTCTATACTTAGTCATGCTGTCCTAAATACATTAGACAATATAAGACATATTTTTCTGCCATATGTTTCTCTTGTATTTATTAAAATGCTGGCTTTAAGATAAATAGCAAACAACCAATAGAAATTTAGAGGTATTTCTTTGATTGCTGATAAACCCAATCCAATATTCATAATGTTGAAATCTCAAAACTCCACTTTCAATAGCATATTCAGTAGCATGTTGATTCTTTTTAATGCTGAAAAGAATTAATCAGAAATAAACTGCCTTTTGGAATCTTGCAGCCTAAATATTTGAAAGTATTCAGAAACTTTTTAAAAATCAGAATGAATTATGATCTTTCCAGATAAGCCTGGAAACATGAATTATATTATTAAAAGAGTTTTAATTATATTCATGTTAGGCCAAAAAACTGAATCAGAAAGGCAAGACTAAAGGATATCCAGTCTTCCAGTCCTCTGACATCTTTCAGAGTAGATTCAAAATTTTGCTTGCTGACCTTTTATTTTGGCTTGAGACCCAGCTACAACTTACTCCCAAATCTATTTAATTCAGGAAAAAGAGTGAAGGGCATTTCTTGATCATGAATCTTGGATGAATCAGTCACACAAAAATACCTCTGGCCTATCTGTCTTGCTAACCTCTCAGGCTGACAAAGCAAGAGTTGATTTGTAAATCATTTATAAGTTTTTGTTGAAAAACAATAAAGACAAAACAGATGCTTAGATCTTCTCAAAAGCTCTGGGGTAGCTAAATCATGCAGATAATCATATTCTGGTTAACAAACATTTAACCAGAATTCTTTCCCAAATGACTGGATACTGCAACATGTAAATCTGATTCATTCTTCAGACTACTTGGAAACAAAAAAATACATCACCTTTCTCTGGTCAGCATCGCATCCCAAATCGCTGAGGAGTCATACATCTTTAATCAATGCTGGCAACAATTCCTTATGTTTTGAGTTATCAGCTCTCTGGGATTTCTGTCAGTTGCAAACCAGAAACTAATGCAATGATCTCTTCACTAATATCCCAAAGCCTTTGTATATCTCCCATAGTGATTCCATTCAACTGTGGGTTATTCCTGAAGGCCAAGATCTGTCTGACTAGAACTGGTCAAGGCCAAAAGATCTTCCTGCACAATAGGAACTTATTTGCTATATTCATTAAGTAATTCTCCTGTTATACTCAACACTGGTGAAATATCCAATAAAATAATCTGCATCAGGAAAAAATATCAGAAAGCTGTTTATCAACTGTGGGCATCTTTGGAGAATAATGTAGGGAAGACCGAAGAAGTTTCAGCTCACAATCCATAGAAAATGCTCCCAATGGCAGGAATAATTGTTCCTCTTGTTTACTGAGCAGACAGAATCTTGTTAAGCAGAGATAATAGAGTAACTAGGTGATTTACAAAGCTATTTCAAATATTAAAATTTTTCTGAAGTTAAAAATAACTAATTCTTAATATAGTTCTGCTTCCACTGTTGGGATTATGTAAGTATTAACTAGGCAAGTGCTTCCAGGTATGAGCTTCTGGGGTTTTTTTAACCTTATTTTCTTACTGCTGCAATAGTAAAAATGGATATTTCAGGGGCTTCTTAAATTGTAGTTTCATGATAAAAAGAAACTGTTTAAATATTATACTTATCTCTGCAGTCGACTAGAGCCTAATGATTCCAGTAACAGCTATAGTTTCCATAGCTCAAAGAGAACCAAAACAGGAGAAAATAGTTTCTCATTTAAGTATTTTCTAAGATTGCTAGTTCTGTTTTTTTGACAGAACTCTGTTTTCTGTACTACTTGATACATAATTCAGCAGTGTTATTCTTTGTCACAGCAATTGAAGTTACTGTTTAGTTAGACTTGGAAATCCATTTCTATCATGTAACTTTTTTATGATTGGGTCATATACAGCAGAAAGAAAAGGGAAAAAGCAGGCCAACATGACTAAAAGGGCAAAGAAATAGTTACTAGGATTGATGACAATTTATATGGCCTTACTCTCAAGAAAATACTTTTAAAATATCTTAAAGCTGAGCAGCTTTTACCCTTGGGCTGAAGAAAAGAGAGTTCACATGGTCTAAATCAGCATTTTCATTTGGGTCAGAAGCGCATTCCCAACTGTACCCACTTAGCATCCCTTGTTTCGTATTATTGACTAGTGTTGGAACATGCAAACTTGATTTGTCTCAGGTGTAACTGAACCATTTCTGTTCTCTGCATCTTACTGATATGCACTGCTGTGCCTAATGGTTGTGAGTTCATAAGCCTAAACTAGAGCTGGTCAAAGTTAAATGTAAAAGGGCATATAACAGACTTGGGATTCTCAAGAACAAGTGTGTTACTTAGCAAATTGGCTCTTATTTCTCCATACTGCTTTTGCATACAGATGCACATCCAGAATCCCTCCTTAAGAGGGATGGTTTGGCCTGATGGACTTTACCATGGTTATGCTGGATCAACATTCCTCTGTTGATTCTTTATCTTGTCTTTAACTCACCTCCTGATACATGCCATACAGAGTCCAGTGTGTCCATGATCAAACAGCATCAGGTTCTTCATCCTCAGGCAGGGTGAAAGAGTGAAGGAAGCAGCCAATCCACAGACTCTCAGAGAAAACTTAGCTGCTTTTTTTTAAACAAAAAAACCAACCAACCAAACAAACAAACAAAAAAAACAACCAGAAAGGAAAGTGGAGCACAACTTTCCATTTCTTTCAGTGGATATGGCAGCCCCTGTGATGTGACAGTGCTATATTCCAACTCCAATAATGCTGATGATGCCAAGAGGCTAATGATCCATGGGGGGACAGTCCTCCATTGCATTGCCTTTGGGATGGAAAATACTGTGAGCATTTGAGTATCAGAAGAGGGATTTTACAAATCCTTCATTAAAAGCAGGAATGTACCAGCTTTAATATGTTTACATATATATATATGTATATTTTATAATCGAAATTAAATCGCAAAAAAGTAACTTCATTAAGAATTTATATAATTTTATTTGATTCATAACATCAGCAATGATAATCTTTCATAAAGGTTTCTTCCCTCTTTCCTTCCTACTCTCCTAACTCTCCTCCTCCCTCATTATTTCTTGTTTCCTGTGTTCTTTACCTCCTTTCTCACGACAGTATAACCTGTCGCTGAAGAGGCGGCCACGACACACAGAGGGACGCAGTGAAAGTTCAGAAGGCTTCTGTTCACTACGGCAGCACGCTGCCTTTTATACATTCCTCAATATAGTTTATGCTTATTCATTGCTTACAATAAATCAACAGGGTGTTCATTGGTACAGAGCATCTCTGCCACTGTTTCCAGCTAGCATTCACAAAACTTTTTCTAAAAATACCTTTTCCAGCTGCAGGTGTCTTCTGCTTATCTCTTCCTTCCTCTTGGTCTCCATGTCAACAGCCTTGGTAGAAATTCTTTTCAGGAGTACACACGGATCTTATCAGCTTCTTCTTTAGCTAATTTACACTTCAGGTTCCAGGCCAGCTGTCAGCCCTTTCCACAATAACCAATAAGATTATTTATTGTTTTAATTTCTGCAATGGGCTGTCAGGCAAACCTTGACTTTCTGAAGGTACTTGGTTTCACTAGCGGGCTCAGAAATGCTGAACACCCCAGAGAAAACTTTGATCAAATGGAGTAAAGTTGAATGCAAATCTGAATAGTTTCAGTCTGTGAGATGTTAAGTTGTGTATCTCAAATATCCAAATTTCAGTTACTATTCAATTTACTTTACTTTTTGTCATTTTGAGTTTGTTTGATTGGTTGTAGGGCATTTTTGCTGGTTTTTTTGTGAGTTTTTTTCTTCCAAAATAAGAATGGAAACAAATAAAATAATCTGATTACATTGTTTAGGGGGAAGTGGGGAAAAAATAGAAAAAGGAAAATGAGTTCTCCCTTTAAATTCCACAAAAGCTATTATTACTTGCAAAGTTGTTTCTCATAATTGCATACTCATTTTCTGAGAGCTGTAATACCCCTTCTCAGCAGACAGCTGAAAGCATGCTAGATGACACAAAATTTTTGCTTTAATTAAACCCATCATAGATCCTCTGGCCTCTGGTACTACACATTTGTTTATCTGACTTAAAATGCCAGATCATTTGTTATTGCTCTTATTTTTCTTAAAAAAGTGTTGTAGTTGAACTTATGAGCTCATGGTTGATATAGATTGAGCTATAGGTCTATGTTGAAAAATGGTGTTCTTTTTAGCTCAGTGGTTTCTCTAGAAAAATAGAAAATCAATTCATAGAAAATAGCAAAAGTGCAAAAAACCTCCTTAAATCTCAATACCATACGTTATGTCAAAAATTCAAAATATTTCCATCACCAGAACAGCTGCTGAAGGTGATAAACACTGACACTTCTGAGGAATACAGAAACTGTATTTGATTAATTGCTATTGCTAATTGTTCTTTGGAACAAAGATTTGACTTATTTACATAGATTTAGTGCTTAGAACAACTGGGCACCAAATCCCAGCTGTGTATTACAAAACTAGAATTTCTGGTTAAAAAAAATTAAAATATAGTTGAAAAATGGAAGACTAAGTTCCCTACGAGTGTCCAGCGTATGATGCTTTCATAAAGCACAGTAGGCAGTCTCTAGTACAGATGGAGAAGAAAGATGGTCCATTTCAAGATAACTTTGAAAAAAAATAATTAGTTGTAAGAGTTAAATTTGTTACCTTTTCAGGAAATTTTAGCCCTGTCATGGTTACAACATTGCTCCTAGATTGTCTTTCTTGTCATGTCTACCCAGCTGCACAGTAACTAAATTTGCTCAAAGTGCCAATCTCCCCTGCATCAGCGCCCTGCTCTTGGCAGAGGAAACTACAAGGACATGGCAAACATCTGGCCATCCTTCATGCTGATCCCATTCCAATGTGATGTATATTAGACTGGTTAACAAACCAGGTGTAATCTGTCCTTGGGATTTCCGCATAGATTACGTTGGTTACATTGGAGCAGCGCTAATAGAAAAAAATATCCCTAATAAAAACCCAGGCTGAAAATAACACTGTTTTGTGGGTTGAAAGACTTCCATCGCAGATTTCTAAGAAAAATCATGGGGATTTGGAGAGGCAGGGGGAAAGTATTTGTGTTAGAGGAAAACATTTTTTCACTAAAGAGCTGAAAAATGAAATATTTTAACTAAATGCCAAATTCTGAACCAATTTTGTAAAAGCTTCAAGCTTTCTTCCTGTTTTCTTTTTTTCCCCAGAACTTTAGCTAGACTGGTTTTCCCATAATATAGAACTGCCAAGGAAGCTTAAAATGAATCCTCTCTTGACAAGTTTACTTAGAACTATTACTGACAAAAAATGTATGCTTTGTTGTTTTGGTTTTTTTTTAATTTGTGAAACTTGCTGAGATTTTTTTTTCCTGAGTCAGGGAAAGGTCAAGAATTGAGAATCCACATTTCCATCTGTGGCAAAACAGTGCCATAACTGGACAAATTTTAGAAAGTTGTTTGCATTTCTTTGGCTATATATTTGTCAGGAGTTGAAGACATTTATTGTTTAGTAGCAATCTGAAATTTCATTAACAGCATTTTAGCCTGTTAAATAATTGTTTTCATAGTTTCTGATTTCTGTGGAAGACTACTATCTCTGCAGACCTCACTGGCTTCTGACGCTGCTTGTTCTGTTAACCATAAATTATTTAGTCAAACTATGTAATCCTAACCATTTAGTTGTGATACTGCTCCAGGTAATGAAATCTCTGAGCAGGGCATCTCCTGCTAACAGGGTGAGGTGTATTTCCCTCCAACACCACCTGCAGACCTATTCAGTCACAGTTAATGAATAGCTGCATTTGTCACTACACAGCAGCTTCTTATTTCTTCTTTGCCTCACAGCTTCCATCTCGGAAGATAGGTTATATTTCTTTCAGCTATTGATTTTAATGGCTGCCAGTAAGTGCTTTGGTAGCATCCTTAGGCTCTGTCTGCAATGAGTGAAGAAAGGTTTCTCCAGAGAGCAGAATGGGAGCGTTCGTGTCAGCAGCTGTTCAGAATGCTCTGGGTGAACCACCTTCACTTTACTGTGGAATCTGAAGGATTAATATCCTGGAGAACAAAATGTTGCTATCAGTCTACTATTAAGTAATTTGCTTCCGACTGTTTGTTCCATCATCCCATCTTGAAAATCAGTTTGGAGGTTTGTTTTGGTTTTTGCTTTCATTTTTGTGTCCTGCTAGCTCTTCCATTTATTAAGTATTTCTGCTTCCTTGCAAGATGATTTACCTGAACACATTTTTCCTTTAGCTCATATTCTAGTAAATAGTACTAGTAAATAATTTTGAGACCACCTTTGCCACAATAGTATGAGAGCTGTTATGGGAAAAGTCCATAACTGTTGGAACTAGATGATCTTCTAGGTCTCTTTCAAACCCAAACAAATATATGATTTTGATTCTATGAAATAATAATGCCTCACACTTACAGTTATTTATTCTGAGCGTAAATGGTTCTTGAAAGACATACTGGCTACAAAAAATAGCCAGTTGCCAAAACAGAATAAAATACCCAACCACTGTTTGATTGAATGGTATATCCTAGACAACAGTATATGTAAAAAAATGCAGTCCATAACTGGAAAGGTGATTAAACATGTAAATCTTCTTAGGTATAAGATAAATATCAGTAATGTAACTCCAGAGATCCAAATCCATGTATGTGTAGATTTCATATTCTGCTTTGCAATTGCACAGGAAAAAAATTCTTTTTTGTTCCATGAAATATCAGCTATTCTATAGCAATGATTCTTTTTAAATCGTTCTTCACAGTAGTCTCTTATTTGAGTGGTCATAATCTCTGCTTTTTCTGTATTGCTACTTCTCCTATATTAAGGTTATTTTTTTCTAGGAATATTTTCTAGGAATAAAGTAATTCACCATTTGTTAGTATATTTCATATTTCCATATTTTCAGTCCAGATTATTGTATTTTTACTTAGCAAAAATCAAATGTATTAGAAAGGGAGATTTTAGCAGGTATTTCACATCAAATATCAAACTGAAACAAATTTGTCTAGTATGGTCTCCTCAGTTTCCTTTTTTCTTTCCTTGTTCATTTTCCATCTCTTATGTTTCTTTGCATCAAAAAAAGTCTCATGTATTTTTCAATATCCTCTCCCATGGATTTGTTTAGTCATATACAAATCTTAAAATAAAAAGGAAAGAGAAATAATTTGGGTTTGGTAATTTTTTTTTAATAAATCACTGATAGTCACTCTTAAGCCACTTCTGTAGACTGTTGAAATGTAGCAAAATTAGTGGAAGATTTTCTAATACATTTGTATGTTTCTTACAGAGGACAATTTTGCCCAATATTATCTCGGGGGTTATAGTGCCCTCTAGTGCTACAGACCTATTTTTTTTCCCACGCCCACTTGTTCTAAATAGGTAGAAGATGAATAAAATGAAGTCATACTCAGGTGTCTAAACAGTGTCCAGGAAGGACAGGGGATATATGAGTAATCATGTGACATAGTTATTCAAAACCACGAGTGCTTATGAATTTAAGAGGTACTTTCCCCCATATGACCCTTGGATGATGGAGGCCTTGGTACATTTACACAATGGTATGAAAAGTCTAGGAAGGAGTAGTCTCTGTGGGAGAGGTTGAGAAGTATCTGACAAACCTGAGAAAATTATTCAGAATACTCTTTTTGGCATCCCAGGATCTGGGAGGGAAAATATTACTACATTCTCAGTACCACAAACACTGCTTTGAATTCTTGCAGCTTGCTTTCATGCTGTTCACATGATGTCTGAAGTATGAGATCAACAAGCATTTTAGAATTTTTTGTTAGCATCAGAGACTGAGGGGAAGCAAAGATGCTTCATTACTACTACAGATTAGAACAATATGGGAAGGAAATAGACTCACTGTGAAAGAAAGATGAAAAAACAGAAAAATAAAACATCTTTAAAAGGAAGAGAATTAAAATTCTATTATCTACTGCCTTGGGTTTAACAGAATTCATACAGTGAATGAAAAATAAAGAAGGCCCATTTATTCACATTTTCTGTTTATGCACTGAGTTAATGCTGCAAGTTCTTGTTGTTACATAAAACCTTTGTTAATTTTGTCAAACTATTCTGTTGTACATTACATGTATGCCTTTCTTTAGATTTTATATAACCACCAGCTAGTACAATATCTTTGCATTGTGATGCTTCTGACACTTCTCATTTCAGAGTTAAACAACTTTGCTTGCAAAATGAGTTTTGAATGATTGTTGTTATTATTGTTATTATTTTTCTCAATTTTGATTTATATGAGGATATTCTTGTTAGAATTTTCATCCTTGAACTGTCTTCCCTAATTTTGTTATTAATTTTCCTAAAATTGCTCACAGTTATTCAATTGATTCTCTGAGTTCTCTTGTTTAGTTAGACTTTATTTTTGAATGTAAATTTTTGGTAATGGATATACACTTTAGATAATTATATTATATTTCTCTCAGCCTGGAGAGAAGTTGTCACTTTTCTGTTGACCAGCACAAATAGAAAAGTCTTTTTAGAAATGGTATTTTTGATAAAGGACAATTAAAGGTTTGCAACTTCTGGATGTAGATTTTCAGGTTTCATGAATTAGTAGAGTTGCTTGGTTTAGCTAGATAGCTTGAAATCAGAATTTATTTAGTTTTGGAATAGTTCAAGCTGCATTTTTTCAGAGAATGGATGAGGAAATTTACCTACTTGTGTCCTTTGTATCTGTGATGCTGCACACAAAGTCTTTAGCATGACTTAGAGCTGGCTATCTATATGTTATTAGTGAGCAGAAGGAAAAAGAAAAGGAAAAGGAAAAAAGGAAAAGGAAAAGGACACCCTAACCCATCCCCCCTATAATTACACTGTTTTATCCGTAGAGAATACAAGGAGCCAGGTACTGATCTGGGGCAAACAGCTTTAAAGTTCAGTAGCTCAGAAGCCACACAGAACCAATCCAAAGTTTGCTTTCTATGAAAGCTTCTAGCTGTACAAAGCCTACAATTCCAAAACAGTGCATGTAGTTTTAGACTGTTCCCTTCCTGAAAGCAAGGACTACAAATCTTTTGTGTAAAAATAACTAGACTTGTGTATACTAGTCTATATGGCATCACCACCAACTTTTTAGGTATGCAATGGCTTTCCATCTTTTTGGCAAAATCTGTATTAAATACCTCCTTTGAACTCATCACTCAGTAGAGGGTTGAGGAAAATGTCTTTTGTTTATGTGTATCTCTTTTCAGGATTTATTTTCAGTTCTCCATTGTTCCTACTTTGTGGTATTTAATTTAATGCACTAGAGCTTCCCTGAGTACCATCTGATGGATTTCATTGCTGTTTTTGCAAGACAGTGTGCCAGAAAAAAACATCTGGTTTTAAATGACAGTAAATAAGCCAACTCTCTGATCTGAGTCCTGCGAGGCTACAACGTACAGCAGGCAAACCCTTTCCTTTTATGTATGTAGTGCAAAAGACATCTCTGTTTATTATTTGCTTTAGAAAAGCTATCAAAGCGTAAACAGAAAGTGTAATGAAATAATAATAATAAAAAAACCCCCAACAAAATAGCTAAATGTCACAAAAGATCTTAATAACCCAGTGGTAACAAGAACCATTTGTGGTATTACCAGGAAGTGCTGTACCATGTACTTCAGCAACAGCACAGTTTCCATGAGGCAGCAATGGTAATAACACACTGTAATTTGTCTCACCCATGTTGTATTTACGTGCTGCTAAAGTAGCAAAATACTTGAGCCCTTAGTGTATACAGAACCTGGAAGGTGCATATAAGGCCAGGCAAATTTTCTCTTATAGCTTAAAATTATGTCTTAGAATCAGTTTATCCAATATGTTAAAGGCTTTATGAGCACAGATTTGCAGCTTTTCCCTTTTTGCCTCCACATATGGCTGCTTGCAAGTGCTCCACAAAGGGGGTTCACCACTGGTTTTGCTTTAAATGTTTCAGACAATTCTCAGGAAATATTGAAGGAATCAGCACAGTAGGGTAATCTTACCCCAGTTAAGGTTTTGTCTTTTCTTTTCTCCCCATTTCTTCCCCTTCTGGTGGAAAACTAGGAAGAGAATGAGTTGTATTTGTGATGGAAATTCAGGTTTGGAGGCTACAAATATTACTTTGAGAAACATTGCATGAAAAAGAATATGACAAGTGAAACAAAGTCGAGATTTTTGGAAAATATATTCTGGTGATTGTGTTTGAGAGACTTTCATGTGAAAATCCAGAATAACTGTTCTAAAATGGGCAGTTAAAAAAAAAAAAAAAAAAAGGTTATAAATACAACAGGATTTACTTGAATTTGCCGCTACCACTGGAAATGAGAGAAACAAACTTTTCAAAAAGTTAGTTTCTTTACAACTCTGACCTACATAGGCATTTGAGTCTATTAAAATGTTTTGAGGAACTTTGTGGTCTTATGCAGTTGAGTAGGTACATTACTCTGAAAGAGATCATGAAACTTGTAAGCAGACTTTACAATATCCATTATCATAAAGGAAATTTTTCATTGGTAAGTGTACTATAAGACACAACAGGTTCCCCAACAGGCTGACAAATATAAAAAATATTCTACTTTTACAAAACAAACCAACCAAGCCAAACACCCAATCAAACAACCAAACAACCAAACAAAAACACCCCACTACTATGAGAACTCCCCTAATTTTTAACCATTTGAAAAAGATTTATAGGTAACAGTTTTACAAGTATTGTAACAAACACTTCAGTTTAGGTAAACACATCCCAGACATTCACTTTGTGGTGGGTTGGTCCTGGCTGGATGCCAGGTACCCACCAAAGCCATTCTATCACTCCCCTCTGCAACTGGACAAGGAAGAAAAAAAAAAAGGCTCATCAGTTGAGATCAAGACAGGGCGAAATCATTCATTGATTACTGTCATGGGCAAAAAAGACCTTATTTGGAGAAATTAATGGAATTTATTACTGTGAAAGTTAGAGCAGTATAATGAGAACTAAACAAATCTTAAAAACCCAACTTCCTTGCACTCTTCCCTCCTTCTGAGGCTCTACATCCTACTCCAGTAGTGCAGGAGACAGGGAATGGGGGTTGCAGTTAATTACATATGGTTTCTGCTCTTGCTCAGGGAGAGGAAACCTTCCCCTGCTCCTGCATGGGGACCCTCCCACAGCAGACAGTAAACCATGAAGTTCTCCAACTTAATTCCTTCCCATGGTTTTCAGTTGTTCTTCATGAACTGCTTCAGCGTGGGTCCCTTTCCATGGGGTGCAGTCCTCCAAGAAGAGGCTGCTCCAGTGGGGTTCTCCCAGTTCCCAAATCCTACCAGAAATCCCTGGTCCAGTGTGGGCTCCTCTCCATATGGATCTTCAGGACCCTGTTTCAGCATGGGTTTCCCACAGTCACGGCCCCCTTGGGCATCCATCTTCTCTGGTGTGAGTGTTCTCCAGGGGCTGCAGGTGGATCTCTGGCCCCTCATCAACCTCCAGGGAGTGCAGGGACACAGCTGCCTCACCATGGCCTGCACCACGGGCTGCAGGAGAATCCTAGCTCAGGTACCTGGAGCACCTCCTCCCCCTCCTTCTCCTCTGACCTTGGTGTCTGCAGAGCTGTTTCTCTTGTACATTTTCAGTCCTCTCTTCTTGGAGCATAGTTAAATCTGTGAAAGATGTTTTTTTGCCTTTCTTAATTATCTCTTCACAAAGGCCTCACTACCTTCTCTGATGGGCTTGGCCTTGGCCAGCAGTGGGCCAGTCCCGGAGCCAGCTGGCAGTGGCTCTGCCAGGCATGGGGTAAGCTTCTGGCACTTTCTCATGGAAGCCACCCTGTAGCCCCCTGACACATCAAAACCTGGTCATGCAAATCCAATACAAACTTCAAATGTGACTTAAGCCAATGTTTGTTAGGATTAGTCACAAAATTATAGTTTTATTTTTTTCTACCACTACCTTTATATACATGGAGAGATTGTCCATAGCAAAGAAGTAGCAATTAAAAGAAAATACTTTTAGTTTGGGAATATGTATATAGTCCTGCTGAGCAGCACAATTGTTTAGAACCTTCTGCCAGATTTATGTCTTCTACAGACTGGAAGGGTAATGGACTTATATGATCATTTTAGTTTTAAAATTAGTGAGTCAAAACTCTGTGGGAGACAATGGCTAGCTCTGCATTGAATGCTCTGGGTTTAGTGACAGCCAGCAGTGTACTTATGGAGTTATGCCATTAAAGTCATTATATAAAGCCCACATGAGATTGTTTTACACATTTTGAAGTGTTATGTTTCATTATTCTATTTTCTATTATATTATTCTAGTTTTATGCAGACTATTTTTTGACAAGAAAACCCATCTGGCCCTCTTTAAGTACTTGCTGCATTCTCTGCAACAGAGAAATTGAGAACAAGTAGATGTAACAGTCAGGCATTTATGCAAATTCAGAGTGGCTAAGATACTAAGATCAGTATCCTTTCTCTGAATCTTTGCTGACTAAGATATAGAGAAACCAATTCACCCAAAATCCTGAGTATTCCAGCTTTATTTATACTGCTTTAATAGCCAGACTAATGGACCAGTAAATGTTGTTGATGGCTGTTCTACATTCCCCATTGCAAAACAACTGAAACACACTAGTTAATATGAAAAATAAAGATTAAAACCACAGGCAATAAATAATTTGCTTGACCCTTTTGCCAATCTATAAATGCTTTCTTCATCCTGCTTTAAAAAGAAATCTGAGGCCAGAAGGTTTTCCAATCAGTGTTCAAGCTTTTCCCACATTTGTTCAATTTTTAGCTTTGGCTATTGGGCATTTTTCTAGGCCTAATTTTTGTAAAAAATTAATAATTTATTGAGAGAAGGAGTTCATAGAATACATAATTTGGAGTCAGAAGTGTGGATTTTCATAAGACTATGTGCAAAAAGGCAAAAGCCACAACAATACATAAGTGATCTGTCTGATGGCTACTATCATTACTCAAATATCAGGTTCTCAATATAAACCATGCAAGACTTTTTTTGCTCCATCCCTGTTTCCTAAGTTCTGAGAAAGGTTGAAGGCAGGATGGGATTGGCTGGGTGTATGAAAAACCTTGCAATACACACTCAGATTTGCAGGGCAATCCAAGGCAGTTCCCTTGGGTATAGTGGTTCTGCATTCCCTCAAACTATTCACATCATCCCAGAGGGTAGAGTAGCCCTCTGAGAGGAACAAAGGAACATTGTTTTCTGATGAAATTAAATATAAAAGTAATCTGAGATCCTGAAGACAAAAATTGCTTACAGCATAATTTGAGGATAATGTACACTATATACTTTTGTCTCTGTAGCCTTGTGGCAAGAAGATATATGTCATATTTCAATGTGAAAAAAAGCCCCATTTCAAAAAAAAAAGACAGTTGTTTCCTTAATTTGTCTGGGCATAAAAACTACCAAATCAAACAAGCTTTTCAGTTCAGACATTTCTACCATCCATCTGCCTTAAGCTTTAAAAATATAATATTAATTTCATTGTCTCTATCATTCAGACTGTGTAAATAAAACAATATTTTGGTTATGCATTTTATTTTTGCATTGCTACATAACAATACTTAGTGGGGTTGTAAGTCAATGCAACAAGAAGTCAGCAATGGAAGCCTCAGGGAGGCAGAAACTTGCTTTGTGCTGACCTGCTCTGTTCCCTGCTAACATAGAGGCAAATACAGAAAAGAGGAAAAGCAAAGTGGAAAATGATATTATGTAGAGGGTCTAAGTAATTCTCCTTGTCTTTGGTAAGAGGCAAATTTCATTTAAACTTTGCTTTTATTATTTTTTAATTATCCTAACAAATAGAGGACTGTAGATGTTGTTGCAATCAAAGCAGGAGATCTCAGTATGTGACTTTTGACATGTTCTTCTACAAGAAGGATGAGAACTAGGGGTGGGTTAAATTTGTCTGTCTACCAGGTGCTCACCAAGCCACTCTTACACTCCCCCTCCTTAACAAGGGAGAAGATATATATATATATATAAAAAAAATCTCAGAAATTGAGATAAGGACCTAGGTATAATTTGCCTATTAATGTCATGGGCAAAACAGACTTAAGGAAGATGAATTTAATTTACTGCCAAGTTAAGTGTAACAGAGTACAATAATGGGAAGTAAGAACAACTCTGAAAACACCTTGCTTCTTGCCCCTCCCTTTCTCTCACACTCAATTTTGCTATTAATATTTCCACCTCCTCTGCTCCATCAGCGTAGGGAGATAGGGAATGAAGGTTCCAGTCAGTACATGACAATTCATCTCTGCCATTTTTTCCTCTTTATATTTCCCCTACTCCATCATATGTTTCTTCTCATTGAGTACATTTCTTTAGTAACTTCTCTGGTGTGGGTCCTTTCCACAGTTTCCTTCAGGAACACTCCTCCAACACGAGTTCCCAAAAAGCTCACAGCCTTGCCAGGACCCTCCCTGCTCCAGCATGGTCTGTCCACCCTCTGCAACTTATTTGAGATAGATGCACCTACTCCTCCTGGCATGGGGTTCTCCATGGGCTGTGGATGGATGTCTGCTCCACCATGGACCTCCATGGCCTACAGAAAGTCAGCCTGCATCACTGTGATCTTCTCCACAGGTCTGCTCTGGCAGCGGAAGCACCTCCTTTCCCTCTTCTTCACTGACCTTGGTGTCTGAAGGGTTGTTCCTTTTACATTTTCTCACTCTTCTTTCCCAGAAGTTGCTGTGTAGCATTTTTTAAACGTTACTACAGAATTGGTAGTGCAAACGTGTAAAAACACATACACACATACAAAAACCAGTCCTTTCTAGGGCAAGTTGTATGTGATAGATTCCTTTTGTTTGTTCAGCGCAATGAAGTGCATCTTGTAAACTCAAAACTTTTTCTCACAAATGGATGTTTTAAACTTGATTCTGTCTAGAATTCTCTAAATAAAATTTGCTTCTTCATTTGCACTCTGGAAAGATTAAATGCTATCCAACACATGGCTCTTTTAACCCAGTCAGAAATCCCAGTACTATTTGTGCATGTTCACATTAAAAATCTTCATTATTATTAACCACTACTATTACCACTAATATTTATCCTGAATTAAGTATTTATCCTAAATTAAACCAGATCAAGGAAGCTCATAGAAATTCTGTTATTGAAAATAACAGTGACTGAAAAATATTCCTTTCACTAAAAATAGACTTATAGAATTCTTGAAAGAGTCAATTTTGGACAGTTTATTTATTTTTTTTTTGAAAGTCATTAATCTGTACTAAAGATGGCCTTACTGATCTCTCATAATGCTCTAAGTCTATAGAACTGAAAAAAAAAAAAAAAAGAATGATTATACAAATATGAAGAAGAAGGGAAAAAAATCAATGGTTAAATAAATTTGTTTACATAATTGTTATGCTTTCCTGAAACCCAGCCAGCTAGGAGAGGTCTTCAAAAGCCACCATTACTTACCATTTTTGGGTTTGTATCCCCACAACAGAGTATTCAGGGATTAGGTGATAAATCACCATGTTATCAGATTTGGAAGTGCAGGACAAGAGAAAGGTAGAAGGTGTCTGAAATCCCAGAGGTGAATTTCTACTCAACATATTCTGTTCAATAAGGAAGATGTATGTTCTGAATCTACATTCATTTCATGGAAAAATGAGCCTAAGGATAGGGATTGCCAAAAGAATGTGCTCCATCCCCTGAGGATGTGTATGAAAAATCTGGAGAGTTACCTTAATTTTGCAACCTTCAAAACTGAAGAAAGCACAAGAAAAAATATAAATCCAAGCAACACATTACTAGTTATAAGAACACGTAGAAACTATTGTCCTATACTATTCTCAAAAACAGAAGATGTTTTCAATTTTGTTTTTTTTAATTAAGATTTCTTTTGTGATATTTATATTGGTCATTTATCTAATGATAAGTGACTTAGGGGACCTCTGGTAAAATTCAATCTTTCACATTCTTTAGGCATCAGGAAACCTCAAATAGAGGCATAAAACAAGCATGCTGGAGAAGTTAACACTATTTTTTCTATAAATTCCTAGGTAAGTGTGTCTTTATATATGGGTGCAGGGATAAAGAAACATGAAGGGGAAAATACTGCCCAATGTTTTTTGTTTGTTTATTTGTTTGAGGGGTTTTTTGGGGGGGTTTTGTGGGTTTTGGAGTTGCGGGTGGCTGGTTGGGTGATTTGGTTTAGTTTGATTTGGTTTGTTTATTTGGGTTTTTTTTTTTAATAATTGAAGTACAATTACGGAACAAAAGCAAAAGAGCATGGAACCAACACCTTGTCATCTTATCAAAACCAGTAAAACTCAAGTTATCTCAGCACCACTTACAAAAAGGTTCTAATAGGAATGGAATTTAATCACTCAAAAACACAGGCAGACACCAGGAAACAGGAAATATATAAAACACAAAAGTTGTGGAAAAAAATGGCTTCCATTCATGCCCTGATTTCTATTTCTCTAAGCACTCACAGAACTTCAATTACTACAGTCTGATAGAAAGCTCTGCTATCTTTTTTTTCAGACTCTTGACTGGTGGCAAAATCTTTCATGCAGAAATCTGCTTCTTTCTTGAAGAAACTTAGTGAAGTCTAGAGAGCAGATTCTGGGGGAGGGAAAAAAGGTATATTTTTCCCCCTGAAATTTTACTATCTTTAGGGATTTTGCTCCATCTCTGCTTCAAAAGTGAAGCTGGTGAACAATTCCTCTTGTATTGAGTTTGAAGAGATTGAACTACAATTTCTTTAATTTTCAGTAATTTTCACAGGTTATTTCAGAAATCGCTTAGAGCAGAATTCAGTATCATTACCCATGTTTAATTGAAATATTCATGTATTAAATAATTAAGTTTTTAAACAAAGCTTATTTTTCAACAAAATTAAATCTTTGTTTTTAAATTAGTAAAGAAAACACTCTTTGTAAGATGCAAAATATTAATAAGAAACATAATAAAATCCTAAAATGGCTACATCAAAATAAAAATTCATTAAGCCAAGCATAAACAAGGATTTCTAAAAAATCTGCTGTGTTAATATTTGTATTTTTCTTTTGATATTTGAGCTTTAGAGTTTTAAAAATGTGTCTGCCATATGTCTTTTTTCAAAAGAATTCAGAAAGAATCTGAAAGAAGAAATTCCCACACAGTAACATCTCTCTTGATGATAATAGAAAACACCAAAAGAATCCTGGTATGGACAATGACATAGCATGTTGAATGCTTTTTTACCCATTTTAAAACTATCCTTATTCAGTAACAATACTTGGTACAGAACTGTAAGGCCTTGTTTCACAGTAATGTATAACACAGTGGAGATTGTGCTGGAAATTACAGTGTGGTGTCCTACTGAGAAACTGTAGTGAAACTGTCTTGAAAGACTCATCACAGAGACTGATGATCTGAGATAGAGTTTTATGCTATTAAGGCAATATGAATAAATGTTGTTGCCTGTTGTAGCAAGGACAGGATAGTCTGATCCAAGATATTTTTGCTAGTCCCCTGTCTATAAAATCATCCTGAGTAACCTACATAAAAATAATATCTGATAAAAAGCATGGCTAAAAGTTGCCTATTAGGAAGTTTTCATCCTGTACTAAGATGTCCATAAAGCTCTGAGATTTAATTATCTGGATATTACTATAACAATGGGTCTTTGAAGCTCATCCATCCCTTCTGCCAGATCGTGTCAATGGTGACAGTATTTTCTGCAGTCTGGGTAGGCCCATGAAAAAGACCACCCGCTTATCCCACACAGGTCAAAGGACAAGTTTCTGACAAAACTACTGCTAATGACTCATCAAATTTAACAGATTTACCTAAACCTAAGTTTTAATATTTAACCTGTATTACTGCATTCCTTAATTCATGTAAATTAAGGAAATGTTGGATGACAAATGTTCGTAACTGTACTATTCACGTATTCACCTTTCATATTGTTGTATTCATAAATGTAAATACCTGAGGATAGAACTATAAATAAAATTACATGTGACTTCAAGAAAATCACAAAATGAAATTGTTCTGTCACTTTCCAGTTTGCATTTTAGGTTGAATAGTGGCTGGTGGAAGGGGAAGGAATTGGCATCCAGGGAAGTAACTTTGCTTATCCTGAATGATGACTATATCTCAGAGCATCCTGCAAAATCATAGGCACTTCTGCTGCACTATGGAAAGTATTTGGGAGGAAAGAATTATTTCATAAAAGATTAGTCACAGCTATAATTCAGAAGTATATGGGTTATATGTTTTCAATTACTGGAGGGCTTAGTTATCAAATCTTCTTGGCTTTGCTGAGAAATGTTTTATGATCCTTCTTTGTTTCCAGCTGATAAGCTAGCAGCTTCTTGTGGCTGCAGGAAAGATTCTAATGACTACTTCATCTGTATTAAACCATTTGTCATGGAGAGTTAATAGATTAGATTTTTTTTGCTGCATGTGTGTAAATTTAATACATACAGTTTAAGAAATGCACTAAAGCCAAAATTATTTATGCAAAATGATTGCAAATAATTTTTAAAATAGATATGTGCTAGGAAAAAATAGTGGTACCAATTGTATCTAGTAATTCACTAAAAATATTACAAATATGAATAGAGGAATCATTTTAATTTGTTTCCCTTTGGAAAATATTATTTGTATGCCTGTTTCTTCATTTTTGTTAGACATGCAGGATTCCAGAACAATTAATATGAAGAAGACTTTTTTTTTTTTTCGTTTGGGCTTTCACCAAGATCACTATAATTCTTTTAAGATATATCAAGGCATATATGCAAATATTTTATTTAAAAACGTTTCTCTATAGAGAGTATTCTAAACCAATGTTTCAGAGCATGGTTCCAGGTGCAAATTACAGGTGCATACTTGTAAAGGATAAAGGATAAAGGACCTATGGTAATCTGTGGCTTGATTTTAATGAATCAAAAAGATTTGTCTTCATTTTAGATATATAACTCAATCATATCAGAATAAAAAGCAGACTATCATAAGTATAGTCATTCTATTTATGAAAGTTGGACTCTTTAAAAACACTCAGAATTAAGATTTAAGGGTTGCATTTCCACATATAAGAGAAAAATACATATTTAATGAAAAATGGAAAGCAGTCACTAAAACAAATAAAATTAAACTACAGTTAAATGTTTAGCTGATTGAAGATAGTGGAGTGAAACAAATAAAACCATGGAGCTTATAAAGTAAAAAATATCTTCTTCATGGAACAGCTAGGAAAATGATTACTTATTCTAGCATAGCAAAAATGTTCATTGTCTCCCTTGAGTCCTACAGCAAATCAATGGACTATAATGAATGGATATTATCCATACCTATACCTATGT
This sequence comes from Cettia cetti, assembly GCA_013401135.1. NCBI lineage: Eukaryota > Metazoa > Chordata > Aves > Passeriformes > Sylviidae > Cettia > Cettia cetti. Next base: position 141,893 of record VZUI01049751.1, read on the forward strand.
ACAAAATACAAAAAGTTAATTGTTTTTATTTCCAAAAGTCTTCACGATATTTGTGCAATACAGAATACATCATTAATGAAGAACATTCTGATGTGATTTTAGCAAGATCTGCAGAAACATCTCTGCAATATCTTAAGAACTTGACAAATATCATAAAACAAAAACATTCTAATTAACCTGAAATTTGATCATTATTACCTCATCCTTCTCCACATTATCATGAGGAACACAACCACAGTTATGAAAAAATAAAAAAAAGACTTTTCATTCAACAAGACTGCATTTTCAATTCTACAATTGTAATCAATAATGGGGCTAAAATACTCATAGCCATGTTGGATTTTTATCGCAAAAAAGGATGTTTGTAGCTATCTTTTTTTCCCCTGTCCCAAAGCTGCATTGACAACACCAAAAACCATCTCTAGCAGATTTTAGAATTTCAGTAACAACTTACTGAAAACTAGTATTTAAATGACAACATTATACTCACCTCCAACTATATGCATTATGTGTAGTATACATAGTGCTCAAACTAGGTGCAGTACAGATAGTAATTGGGGACAAAGATAACACTTCTCCTTGAGGTTGTTTCTCCATACAAAGTCCTGCCTCCAAGGCACATGAATCTATATGAAGATTTATAGAAGCACCAAATTAAATGCTTCTATAAATAGATTTAGGGTTACAAGGAATATAACCTGTCAGAATCTGTGTCCCAAGCTCTGCACCACGTAGATAATAACGTGCCCTAAAGAGACACGCAAGTCTTGATGGACACATCCTAGAATAAAGCAGTGAGTTTTTAATTAGATTTCTAGGGCCATCTCAGAAGGCCCTTGTGGAGGCAGAAGTACCTCATTACCAAACACAGACATGTGTTAATCCTTTTTTCATGTTTTCATGTTGGTGTTATTTTATAGAATTAGCCCCTAGCCTCCTTGTTGGATCTTATTCTATGTCTGGTCTGTGCTCTGCCACATCACCTCGTGATTGCAGAACAGAGACCCTGCCCACAATCACTGATGAGTGTTGCTGCAACCTGTGAAAGAGTCTCATAACAGGCCAGACATTGAATCTTGCACAGATTTATACAGCTGTTCGCTTTCCTTCTCCACCTTTTTCTCTCCTGTTAAGCAGCAACATGAAATGCATCATTAAATATTTCCTTTCCTTCTTGTGGTTTGGCCATAAGACCATGTGAACAGATGTATGATCTCTGTCCTGATTTGTATGGTGAGCTATTAGTATGCTCTACAGGTAGCTGCCAGGGACCTGTTTAACAGGTACTAGCATTCTGAATAAATACACACAGTTGTGGAAGGTTTCCTCAGAGTAGTTTCCATCACATTTATATGGGAAAAATTGAGGTTTAAATATAAAAAGTCAGCATAATAACCCATGGTTCCAAACTAAACATTATACAAAATGTGTATGAGAGAAAACAGTGCCATGTGATATTTAAGCTAAGAGTGTAAATGAAAGATTTTGTGCCATGTAACCCCTGACAGGGCATCTCCTTTAAAACATTAATATATTAATCCAAAGGGCTAATTTCAAACATTTATTTAAGCAGTGCAAATGCATTAACAAACTAAATCAGCCTAATACCGTAATGTAATAAACAGTTTGACCCCTTTCAAGGCTGATTATTTTCACAAAGTACGTTTCCATCTTCTGTATGTTGGCAGAGCATCAGCATCTAAACAAAACACGGCACAGAGTGAGCTCTGTTTCATATTTTGAAGCATTTCATTACAGCAAAGGCAGAAGCTCTCAACTGGATCAAATTATGATTTGTGTTGTTGAAAGTCAGTTAGACATTGACCGAATTCTTTCCCTAAACAAAGCAAGAAATTGAAAAGTTCTAGAAACTGCAGTTATTTTACAGAACTCTCTTCTGGCTACTGAATAGCTATGAGAGGACAGATTCAACATTTTGGATGCATACTTTATCTCATAGAGAAGGGATATAAGCCAAGTCCTGGAAATTCCTCAAATCCTGTGCCAAGAGATGAACATATTGTGTGACATTAAGAAAAGAAAAGATGGCTAGACTTTTGGATAATGGTCAATTAACTTTTTCCGCAGCAGTTAGAACATGAAGGGAAAATGTATTGAACCTGTCATAATTGGTAACTTCTGTATGACACATGCAACATGTATTTCAGACATAATTCTGCTCTTCTTGTAAAGTCAAAATATTAAACAGTTTTAGCACAAACAAGTGGTTCTAATGAAATATAGCAGAAGCAGAAACGTTTCAATAGGATGTGAGTGTTGCATACATTCTCCCTCACTGCTAAAAGGAAGTATTTGAAAACCAGAAAGTGTGACTGACAGTAAAAAATAGGCTGTTGCTGACCAATGTATTAGGTTTTATAATCTGACAGCAATTCAGAAAGTAAATAATTTGTGAAGACTGTGAGGCAGTGATTATTGGTAAATTTGTTCATACATGAACTGCATGTTTCCTGACAATACCTTAAGAATAATGACTACATTGCTGACCCTTGTTTCTTGCTCATGGCTCTAACTTTCAATTTTTTAGCTTAGAACAACAGTACAGCTTCTAACACATTACAAAATATTAATGAATATTTACACAGATTGTTATGAACAACAAAACACTCTGTAAGAATAAGACGATGAATACAGATAGAGGCTGTGATTCCACACATCCTTTTCACAGACACAATAAAGATTTCAACCCATCAGGAAGCAGATGAAAAAGTTTTCTGTGAGTATATTAGATAATAAAAATTTAGTTTTCTGTTCATAAATAGTTTTCAAGCTAATCCTGATTAAAAACTTTCATTTTGTTCTATATAGATGCCTGGAATAAATGGCCTAAAGTGATTTCAATTGAGTATCAATTGTTTACTTCAGGTAATAAATATTAAATATTTAATATCTCTGATAAATCATTGAAACATCATGTATACATATATATGTATATATGTACCCAATAGCTGGTAGCAATTCAACCATTGCTCACAACAACTCATTTTCAGCATTCCAATAATCATTTCAAAGAAGCAAGTACACTTTTTTTGATTGTATTAAAAGGAATGTTCTGGCTTGATGTGTTTTTTACTTTAACACTGCAATTGTCCAATCCTTTTGGTTAAAAAAATAGAAACCTGTAAAGCATATCTGGTCTTAATCTTATTTTTTTGGTCAAAAAATCTGTCTGAAGACACAACCCAAACTGAAAATGATAAAAAATCCATCTGTTCCAGCTGTGAGGAAAGACAGTCTAAGAGAACAAAGTAAAATCTCATGCTCTTTTGTTAGCATGCAGCCAAAATCATGTTGTCCACGCAGGTCCCAGAACACTGCATGTCCACACTGCAGTGAGGTGTCAAGCTAAAATAGTAAGTTAAAAACCCAAAAGCAAGATAGTACTATCAGCACAATGCTGGTACAGCTGCACAGGGCTGGCAACATTGCCTCCAGCCCTCCAATTATCTCATTCAAAGCTGTATCTGGCTGTGGTGTGACAATATGTTAAACTGTCTGCATGTCTTCTGGTGACAGATCAAAAAAATGTGGCTAAATGATGTAGAGTGCCAGTCCAGATTGCTTCCATTCTGCTGTTTGCAGGTATCTTCAAGCACCCTGATGAATTAAGTCTTTATCAACAACTTTATGCCAAAGTCTGTTCTCCTGCATGGAACATAAAAAATACATGAAAGTTGGCATAAATTTAAAATCAAGTATTCTGGCTGAATTGTCAAAAAAAAAAAAAAAAAAAAAAAAAGAGCTTGTCCAAGCCTATTTAGAGTGAATTGGTTCTTCGTTTCTTTCTGTAGCGCACAGCTCTGATGGGGATCAAGTGACAAGGTCAATACAGACATAGGGAGAACAACAGCAAACCAAACCCATAGAGAACTGCACTCTTCCTCCCTTCCTTGGAGCCCAGTGGATTGCTTAGAACTGCCCTCTATTGCTGTTAAACATATCAGGAAAGAGAAATGATGATCACATTATCCTGAGCAATGACTACCATGACTGATAAAAGGATAATAAACAAAATTGTTTAAAACAGCTTTTAAATTGCCAACATCTGGGTCTTTTCCCTACCACTTAGTATTTAATGTTTTATATTTCCTACCTTGGAAAAAAAGTAAAGATTTAACAATCTCATATTTCATTACATATTTTCTTTTGCATTTACTTTTATAAAAAGTTCCATCAACTATGAATAGTGAGCAAATTATTAAATATGCATAGCCTTTTCATGAACAATTCATAAGAACTAAATTTGTCAGATAAAATTTTTCTAAAAATATTTTGTTTAAGTCTAAGCAAACAAACAACGGATATAATAAAAAGGAGACTGTAGCTTTGGTTTTTCCTTGTTTTATTAAAATATTATTAGAAATATAGTTAAAGAGTTGTAGAGGATTTTGGGAAGCATCCCTGAACATTCTGAGGATTTAATTTCTCATCTGTGGAGTTAGTAGGCTGGTAAGGAGAGATAAGTAGATGTAGTCAGACCACGGCTGTTACAGTCCTTAAAGTGGTGCTTTGCCCTGTTAACTGGCCCCAAAATAAAAATCTAAATAATTAAAAAAGGATTGGGAGTTTCTCGTTTATTGTCTCTCAATGATTTCCATACTACCTCTGCTCAGTTCTCAGCTTAAATGTAAAAAAGCTGTGGTATTTCCCTCTAACTGTTCCATTCTCAAACTCATCCTAGACTCTGAAAGTGAAGCTGGCTTTTCTCTGGCTTGCACATCTCCTACAAAGACCAAGCAATCTGACTGTTAGGAATTTGGTTCATGAGGTGCCAGCTGGAACCAAGCCTGGTTCAATCCCAGAGAGATGCACTGGTTCTGCAGAGCAACAAAAGGCAAAAGCAACAGCAATTTTCTCTAGCAAAAAGTCTGAACACATCCACAGATAAAGTATCCTGTGTCTCAGAAGACCTTTGTTACCTTCGTGTGACTCTGCTGCTCTAGGTTGCTTAGTCACCTTGGACAAATAGCTCCACTTGTCCTTGCTGTCTTTACTACATCCATAAAAAGAAATTGTCTGTCAAGTAGACAATCTAAAGTAAAGCAAAGACTTCACAATAATTACTTGATATAAAGGCAGTCAGAAAAGGGATAACTATATGCAACCTTGTCTTTTTTTAAAATTAAAATACATGAATACAAATATTTAGGAATAGAATACATCTGAATGTATTTCTTATAAATCACACACTAACTCCCCATGGGAGAAAAGGAACACTTAAATAGCTAATCATACTGACATGAAACCAATTAACATAGAGATGCTGAGGACAGGTAATGTATGAAATCATTAACAGCTATCTGCCATTTTCAAAAAAAGTTATTGTAGCAGCTACTAGAGCAAACCACAATCACTGAAATTTTCTATAGAAAATATTCAATAGAAATAGAAATTCTATAGAAAGAATATATATATTCTATATATATTCTATATATATAGAAACTTATTTGATAATGCCATTAATACTGTAAAATTTCCTAGTTGTAGCTGATTTAAAATCAGACAAAAGGTTAAATTGAGGAGAAAAAAACCCCCAATGCACCCAAATTAAAAAAAAAAAAAAGAAAAAAAAAGAAGAAAAAGGAAAAAAACATGGAATTGAAAACCAAAGAAGACAAATACTTGTTGATATGCTTGCACATTGGGAAGTAATCTTTATATACTTGTTGTCCATACTATGTTAATTCATAAAAAACTTCCTGCCTCACCAAGAAAGTATAGACAATAAAAGTTTTTTGCAGTTTCTTTGTACTTAGATGTCATATACCTTTCTTCATCATGTGATTAAAGGAAATGACATGTAAACTCTCTGCTAGGATCTTTGAACTAATAAATTTCTAATTTTCCTCATAACTTGGGATATTTTTGTGTTGTCTGTGTAGTTGCTGTAAGACACCAAGATAGAAGAGAGGAAATAAAAGTAGACATTGATGTGCTTCACATTATCGATTTATCTGCAGAAGACGTTCACCAACCAGTGACAAACACCTGCCAGATAAGAGAAGCCATGATGAGACCAAAAACTGTAAGTCCAGCACCAGGAATTTTTATGATGTTACTTTGATATAGTAAGAAAAAATTTGTTTGTAGTGGACATTTTACAAAGGTGCAGGTTTCTTGACTAGTGAATTCAATTTACAAAGTACAGAAACTTTCTGCTACCTGGAAAAGATTGAATAAGAATTAAAATGTTAATGAAAAACAAGAGATTTCGTTTCTTCCAGGTTTTTGTTTATTTGCTTTTTATGTAGAAGATCCAAACAGCTTTAATAATGTCCTTCTGTTTTACAGCTCTTTATTCTCATTCTCAGCTCCTGGCTGATTGAAATACTAGTTTTCTGTTTACTTTTGTTTTCACCATTCTACTGAGCTTCTGTAAGTTTCTAATACTTCTGTCAGGGATTCCACTTAAACCTTACTTGTCAATTTGTTAAGCCATTGAAGGTCTTACCGTAAAAAAAGAAAAAAATGGGATGTGCATAAAAAAATTACCAACTTTCTTTAAAAGAAACTATTGGAAATATCTGGATAGTGCATAAAAACAAATCCTCTATTTCTCTCTGGGAAGAATTTGCTCTCACATATGCAGAACTTTACAAACAGCTATGTTTTGAGAGTAATTATTCAACTCATTCTTTCCTATCGTAATCTTATTCTTTCACTTCTTACCAGCTTATCAGAAGTGATTTTCACACAGAGGCTATAAAATTATAATCCGTTATTATAATCCCTTGCAAAGAAATCATAAGGATAAATGGTTATCCATATTCCCCATTAGTGTCTTAACAAAAAAAGAAAGCTATGAATTATTTAGATGATCCTTTGTGACACAGAGGTTGCAAAGTCATTACATAATAATAAATAGCCCATATCACTGTAGCAGCAACAGACATATTGTTACAAAGGTCGTTTTATATCATTCTTACTCTTATGTGCCTGTCAAGATCTCAGTACCTCTCTCACTTGACACACGGAGAACACTTAAACTAGGGTGGTGAAATGTGAAAGGAAGTGCCTGTGCTGTTCAAAATTGAACCAAACATGGCTTTACTCCAAGTGTGTAAGTGCCTGGGTGCATTGAAAAGGTCAGAATTTGAAAGGAAACAAATGTCTTTGACAGAAGTTTAGGCTTGGCTTGAGGGTGAAAAAAGCAAGAAACAGTCATTATTTCTTTGAAAATATATCTACTCTGAAAAAACAATACTGAAGATCAGCAGTCTGAGCTAGAAGTATGTCTAACAAACCTATATGGCAAAGACCATAGGTCTTGTAGGTCTAAATTCAGATTTAAAAACAATGCAGCTTCCTTTGAAGAAAATGCACCTGAGCTAAAACAACTTGCCTTTTCAGGACAGACACATACTACTCTGTAACTCCCTGGAAAGTGGTTGTAGGCAGGTGGAGGTTGGTCTCTTTCTCCAGGCAGCAACTGACACAATGAGAGGACACAGTCTTAGGCTGCACCAAGGGAAATACAGGTTGGATATTAGAAAAAAAGTTTTTATATAAAGACTGATAAAGTACTGGAATGGTCTGCCCGGGGAGGTGGTGGAGTCACCTTCCCTGGATGTGTTTAAAGAAAGGCTGGATGTGGCACTCGGTGCCATGGTTTAGTTGAGGTGTTAGGTCAAGGGTTAGACTCAATGATCTTGCATGTCTCTTCCAACCTAGTGATCCTGTGATTCTGTGACAGCCACACCTGAGTCATTCCAGATATGAGGGAGGTACATAAATACTCATTTCTACATTTCCTTGGTTAGTCCAGGCAGAACAATCTTATGTCACCTTGTACCTACTGGTATAGGAACAATCTTAGAAGAAAGTTCTCAAGTTCCTTGCTATCCATGCAGCTTTTAAGCAGTTGGAAAATTGCTGTGGAATAGTTACACTGTCCAATTTTTTTTTTTTCCCTATGGTATTACTGTGACATACCAAGGAAAATGAACATCATCCCTGTGGAAGTAAAGAAAGGTCTCGGGCCAAGAACACAAGCAGAAACCAACCAAGAACTGCTCTCAGCTTTTCACAGGACTCTACTCTAAAAATAAAATTAGCATATGCATAAATGCATATGCTTGTAAAAATTAAATAAGGAAAACAATATATTAAAAAGAATATCTGAAGATTTACAATAAAGCTGGGACGAGTTTTAAAAAGTAATTACACTGTAGTTGTTGAGTAAGTCTGAATTCACAAGGTGACTAATACCAGCTACTTGCTATTAGCATAGCAGTTTAAACAATATAAACTGTAGTACATGTTCTGCAGTGCTTTTTTAACATAAGCAATACAGTCTGCAAAAAAACTATAATAAGAAATGAGTACTTTTATTTCAAAGCTAAACATCACAAAACCCCCACATATTTTAAATGAAGTAGATTCCTTATCATGACTTTCAGCCTTTTATCATTATTTTCAGTAAGTCAGAGGCTCAGAAACAAAAACACTCTGGGGGCAATCAGGCACAAACATGGCATTTTTTCTTTAGCTCAGTACAATCTCTGGCTGCCTCCTTTGTTACCTTTGAGATATAAATCCTTGTGAGGTCTCAGTCAGAAGCAGCAATGTTCCAATAAGTCAATCCAGTGGGATGCCTGTTCTGATTATCCCAATTCATCTTCAGTGCAAGCTGCTGATATATGCACATAATAACAAACCAGTAGGGAGTATTGAAAAAAATCTAGCTTTTTTATAATTAGACATTTGCTATATAGAGCTGCAGTGTTATATAATCATCCTAATAGTCACAAACAAAGCTTTACTTTGTTTGCTACTGAAGCATGGATAATTTGTCATCCATTTAATCTACTGTTTTCAACAGATTTATTCCTTTGCATTGTTGACTGTATATGAAGATATCAATAATCAAAGCTTATGGACTTCAAACCACTGTGATAAGATCTCAACGTATTCAGGTCTGTCTTTCTAGATAGGTGCAATTGGTGAGAGGATCAAATTTACTGATCTTATTTATTCTAGCTGCTTAAATGGAGAAAGCTATAATAGCAGAAGCTATTTATGTGATATAAATATCCTAATGAATATGCAGTTGCTTCCAGGAAAACATTTTGTAAAACTTGGATCCCTAACCAGCATTGCCACAATGACAAGTATTTCTAGTTCAGATGTGGTCGCAGTCTTAGCCACTATGCTTTTTCCAGAAAAATACATCTTTCAGGTGAAAATAAACACCCAGCATGTGGATTGCCAGAAGTAAGAGTATAAAATCTCCTGAGTAATTAAGGGAAATGAGTGAAAAACACCTTTCTGGTTAAAAGAGATCAGCACCCTTGCTAAGTCTGAGAAACTGAAAACCTTCAAAAAATAAAGAATAAAAAAGGCTTCCCTGAAAAACTGAGATTTTTAGAGAGATGTTCATCACTATAGATTGTGAGGAATTGGTGCCAAACATCATTTTCTAAGAGAAGATCACCCTTTAGCCTTGTATATCTGCATAGAGATGAATTTAAACAGATTTCAGAGTTTGAATCACAAAAAAAATGTGTCCCAGAAGGAGAAATTTTATATATTTACCTCCCATTGATTCCAACATCATGCAACACAAGTCACCACATTCAATAAATATTTTCACTGTTTTACAGACCATCACAGCATTATTAAAATTCTTTTGATTTAGGTTAATCATCATCTGGTTCTCCTTTATGCCAACATCTACTGGAGTGCAAATAAAGTCAGGATTTAGTGGCATAATAAGTAACCTTAGTGAGGAAAGTAGTCCTCCCCACAACTAACTGCAGTGTAAGATAGTGTAGAGTGTGTCATCTGCATTTATTTAGAGGATAAATTTGCTATTTATTATTAGTACTACATGACCTGAAAATAATTTCTTTTTAAATTGCTTTTTTTATTTCTTTTTGGGGGATCTTCCTCATCAGCAGTCTGCCTTTATCTGTTCTTTGGTATCACATCTCAGGAGATTTTCCTACTAACATGCTACCATCCAGCTAGAGTCTGCCAAGAGGACAGTAGTGATCATTTAAAGTAATACCAAAATCCATATTTAGTCTCATTTGGCCACTGAGAATATAGTGAACAATAAAAATAGAATTACTTAAAAATATAAATATTTTTCCATACTGCAGCCAAAACATTTTCTATTCCATAGTTAAAATATTTATGTTGCTGTTCATCAGCTGGATTCTGCTTTGGACTTGGGTACCTCATAGTCTTTTGGCTCCTAAGCACCTGCAATTGCACCTTATTGCTCTCTTTTGCTCAATTTAATGCAAACAGAATAATCACTTACATGTCTCAATATGCTAAAACACTATAAAATGACCACATTATGAGAGACAGTATATTAGATTTCATGGGAATGACTGAACAACATTGCTTTTTAATTGTCTCTACTATCTGTTTTTCATCACTTGCAGAAGACCTAAACTCAATTGATATTTTTCTGAAATGTAAAAATGCGTCAAATGAATATATGCATGCACAGTAACAGCAATGGTAACATTAATATGACTCTTGCAATAAGCTATGCAGCAAACTTTCTCTAGGAATTACCAGATGCATCACAATTCCTGATAGAAAATCCACAGGAGAATAGTAAATTTTACTAATTTTTTTTCTCTGCTGGTACCATGTCAGATCCCAACTGTAAAAAACTTTTAGTAGCAAAAAGGATGAAAAGATAATATGAGAAAAGAAAAAAAAAAATCTATATTGCAATATCCTTTACCTTTTAAACGAAAAAAAGATAAAAATTTATAAAATATCCCTGATTTTGTTGGCTTCTTCCTGATCAGATGGAACAGCCAGGAACAGAACAGGGAAAAGATTAAAGTCATGGGAATTAAGAATTAGGGTTTCTCAGCTAAGTTGTCTCTGTGTTGAAAATATATCTGTGCCCTCATGTAAGGAAGTCAAATAGGCATATTTACCCATCTATCTCTGTGTTGATGGAGTTTGTTCAATATGATGCCATAAATACTTGTTTGTGCACAAACACTTTGTAAAAGTAAGATGTAAACTCTTTGTGTTTAATCGAGTTCCATGTTTTTGTAATGTAACAGAGGTGGCAAATTTGCCATCTATACAGATAGAACCAAACCCTGTCTCCTGCTATCAGAAGAGACTTAGAGAAGAGCAAAATTGTTGTTTTTGTTGTTAAAACACATATGCCGATTTTCAATTGCAGATGCATAAAAGTGTGACCAATCAATGAAAAATATGGCAAACTTTCAGAAAATTCTGTTAGTTTATTTAAGGAGTTGCACTTTATATTACTTTCTATCCTGCCTTAGACTGCACATCCTTACTATAAAAACACTGCAGGATATTTTATAAAGAATCTAAAGATACTATTATGCTGTAGGGCTGTCTTTTAATTTACCTTTGCTTTGAGATTTCTGGGGAAATCTTCACTTACAAAAGAGAAGGACACACTACTTGCTATTATAATTTTAGGGAAAATAGTTTTTCAAAGCGATTGCATTACACATTTTTTGCCTAATATTGTGAAACAGCACAAACAATGTTTCATTTCAAGACATGGTAGCCCCTCCTTGCTGTTTAGTTCATGACAGAGTATGTGTAGAATTGTGACAGACAGTTTAATCCTGGCTGAATCATTGAGCTGTGAAATGATATGTAATGAGTATACTTAAATAATAATGGTATTATAGAGGTATCTGTTTTCCCCTCTCTTTATATCCCCTATCTTTATATACTTATAAAGGATGCAGAATTTTTCTCAGTTAAGAAAAGTTGATATTTTTACACATTTGATGGTGGAAAGCACCTACATTTCCATCCAAAAGCCTCAAATCATCACAACCTCCAAAAATATTGCAAAGTTTAGGAATATTCTGACAAGAAAACTTAAAAATGTACCTACACCCAGTAAAGATTTATGGCATCATTCTTATCTGATTTCTCTATACTCAAAAAAAAAGTGTATTTTTTGCTTTATTCAAAAATTGAATTAATTAAATTTAAAATACTTGGCAGAGTTCTTTATACTAAATAAAAAATATGCACTTTTTTCATCAGTGAAATGGAAAAAAACAAGTGGAATGGGATACTGATTTTCAAATAATGCACTTATGAAATAACTATTATTACAAATAATGTATTTCACACCCATGAATTAGAGAAGAGCCTCCAGAAAACAAGGAGAACTAAAGGTGGCAGCAAGGCCTCCTTAACAAAGGACACAATCTTACTGTAGCTGACCAGGTCTGGTGGGGTGATGAAGAGCAGGGCTGGCCACAGTCCAGCCAGGCAGGCAGGTCTGTAATGGGAATGCAGGTCCCAGGTCAAGGTGAGGAGAGGATTCAGCAAGGGCAGGTCACAGCCAGCGATGGCCACAGACAAAGGAAAAACTGCAACATCCTTTGGTCAGGGACTGATGGTGTAAATCAACAGCCAGGCAAGGGGATGCTTATTTAATCTCTTCTTTTACGTGGCTGCACCACATCAGAGCAAGCTTTGACCAGGGACAAGCAAATCCCTGAGGGCTGTTAGGGTTGCAACAGCTGAGTACAGAGAAAAATATTTCAGGAGAGCAAGATCCTGCTGCACTCAGGGCCCTGAGTAAGAACATGGCCTAGAGAGAAAAAGAAAGAAATTTGTTTGAGATGCCACCGAGATATCCTAGCAACAGTCCAAACTGGTGGCTGTAAGCAACTGGTTTGGATGAAGGATATTTATTAAAACCAGAGTGTGACTCTAAGTCCAGGAGATTTTGAGTAATAGCATTTGACTTCTGGGAAAAAAAATACCCTCAGATTTCTAGCTAAATATTTCCCATGGGCAGTTACCACTATGTGCTACTGTTGTACTGTATAAGAAGTATGCTTCCATCAGCTTCCACCGCATCTCTCTATAAATTATGATTCCCGACAGGACTATACCTCCGACCACACAATTGCCTGTGTTTACTGTACTGTGGAAGACAGCCCCAGATATCTCCAGTTACGACACTTTAATAGAAATGTTTGCAATTCAAAGCCAGCATAGAGAGGAAGGTACATGTGAAATACTGCTCTCCTGAGAAACAAGAAATCAATCCTAATCAAGCTGTCAGAGAATTAGGCTTTTGTTGTTATAATGTTGAATAAATAAGAGTAATTTTTATGAAACAAAGTCTTAATTCCCCTCATAAAACTTCTTTCTTCTTCCTCTTACACAAGCACAACATACATATGCCTCCCCTAGACATAATTTTGCTTTTCTTTAGAAAACATTTCATAGGTGATTTATCAGGTGATTCTAAAAATAAATAAAAATTTATTTAATTGCTGCCTATTATCACAGCCAAAATTTTTACCTCTGTTTAAAATGTATCAGAACATTGATATGTGTGGGGTGGAGCAGAACTATGGCTATTCCTGTGCCAAAGAAGTCACAGTAGGTTGGCATAGCGTGAAGACAACCTGGTAAATGTCTGCAGAATCTGTCAAGCTTTTCCCTTGCAACAGCACTGCATGTTTGAAAATTTTTCAGAATAGAATGAATAATAGAATCATAGAATTGAATCATAGGTTAGCATTGGAAGGGTCCTTTAAGATCACAGAATCATAGAATGATTTATGTAGGAAAAGACTTCTAAGATCACTGATTCCAACTATCAAACTAACACTGCCAAGTCCACCGCAAAACCATATCCCATCTTGTTCCCTCCTTCCCTCCACTATGGGCAGGGACAGCTTCCACTAGACTAGGCTGCCCAGGGTCCCATCCAGCCTGGTCTTGAACATCTCCCAAGATGGGGAGAAACCCATTCCAACGTCTCATGACCTCCACAGGAAAGATTTTCTTTCTTATAACTTATCTAAAACTAGTCTCAGGCAGTTTGAAGCCAATCCCCCTTGTCCTATCTCTGCGTGCTCTTTTAAAGAGTTGCTCTTCAGCTCTCTTGTAGGCCTCCTTTGGGTACTGGAAAGTTCACCAAGGTCTCCCCAGTTCCTTCTCTGGGCTGAATAAATCAAGCAGCAGTTTGTAAAGCAGAGAAGAATGAGAAAAATATCATAGATGTGCTGCATCCTCCAGTGTGACTTACACGGGTATATAAGTTCAACTAGACTCAGGTAATATGCTAGGTGAAATCAAGGTTCTGAATGGTTAACCATTTACATCTCTTTACAAAATTATATTTTAATTGTGTCTCTTCTAGATTTTGCTATGTTTGAGTGTCTTATACTGGGGTTAATTTCTTAGCGTTTAAATTTTTTTGTGACACTGTTTCCATCTTTGTTTTTTAGTTGTCTGAATTTTGTGTTGAACAGTTTCAGAAATAGTACAATAAAGAAGAACAAAGCAAAGCTCTCATCTTGCTCAATGAGACTGACAGGACTCATCAAGATAATTAGTGAGTAGTGTAGTCAATATATAGCTTAATTTCCAATTTCTCTATCTCATGTTAATATTAATCATGTAAGTATTGTCAAAATTCATTGTATTACTACTAAGTAAGCTTCATTCTGTTTCAAGATAACTCTAAACTATGTTTTGAAAGAAGAGATAAACACAGAAGGAATCAAAATATTGGAATTGTATGACTTTCTTTTTTCACATGGGAGAAGAGTCAAGACTAACATCATCTAAACCCTGTTTTAATTTACGTTGCTGAACTTGAACCACTCCATTTAATAATTCCACGAAGAATGACTGTGCCTCAGGCTGAAATGTCCTTGAAAATACCACTTAAAACAATTCAAATGTTTTTGAGAACAAGATCAGAGAAGAAAAATCTATTGTTTTGCCCTTACCGAAAGCATCAAGGCAACAGTTTTTTAGAATATTGCATCATCTGTCTGTTTCAGAGCATGAACTGGAACTTCAGCCCTATCTTAATGAAAAAAACCCTAAAATTTGAATCAATTGTCTATCTCTGAAAATCGCTCTGGATCTTCTCAATTTTTCAGTATGAATGGGTAAACTGTGACTGTTGAACTCCCAAACAAAGGATCTACACTTTTTTAAGGTCCATTCCTAGTCATAAGATATGAAAGAGTTATATATAAAATATTCTTTCTCTTATTTTCAAGTGGCTATTATGGCTCCAGAAACATAAAATGTGAGCTCTGGATGTAAGCAAAGAGTTGCACTATAACATAAAGAAATATGACTTAAATTTAGAGATTCAAGTTAAGGCTCCACAGGTAAGAGTAACTACGGAGTTAACTGTCTTAAAGATCAATGGGCACTAAATGATAATTTTTCTTGTTTAATGTCATGGTTTAGTTGATTTTGCTCATTGTAAAATATCACAGTAAAATAGCAGCAGCATGCTACACATACACATACACTTAGACATACACATATATTTTAATATTGTTACAAATGGTTGCAAAATATGAAACAATAATACCTTGCAACTGTATGGCAGAGAGAAAAGCAACTGCTGTCTTATCTGCACTAAATGATAATTTTTCTTGTTTAATGTCATGGTTTAGTTGATTTTGCTCATTGTAAAATATCACAGTAAAATAGCAGCAGCATGCTACACATACACATACACTTAGACATACACATATATTTTAATATTGTTACAAATGGTTGCAAAATATGAAACAATAATACCTTGCAACTGTATGGCAGAGAGAAAAGCAACTGCTGTCTTATCTGTTCAAACAAAGGAATGAGACAAAAAGCAGATAATAGGAAGAAAGAAAACTTAATTTGATTCGTAATTTTTTCTCTTCAACACTTCTCTTGGAAATGAAGAGCAGATTTCAATTTTTGCACTAAAATATCAGGCATAAAATTTTGACCCCAATCAAAAATCTTTTCTTTTGTTCTTCCAGCTAATAATACAGCAAGAAAGCATAGCAATTAACTGAATTTTAGTCTGTTAGTTAAAAAAAGACATTCTAATAGTCTGAAAATTAGGGTCACCAATTGAAAAAGCAATTGATTTTGCTTAATTTTTACTGTTTCATCAAACTTTTATTCAGATTAAAAGTGATTGCTTTTTCTAACCATCTACTATTTTAATCCTCTCTTTTTCTCTCTTTTTACCCTAGACAAGCTTTCAAAGGTAATTTTGTAAAAAAATTGGTTTAATTTTTTTCTCTGTATGATCCAGTCATTATGGGTTTATGGAAGGAGGTCCTGCTGACCAAACTGATCTCATTCTATGACAAGCTGACCTGCTTAGTGAATGCTGGAAGGACTCCAGATGCTGTCTACTTTAAGCTTCAGTAAAGAATTTGATCCTGTCTTCCACAGCATTCCCCAGAAAAAAAATGGCTACTCATGGCTTGGACAGGTTCACTCTTCCCTGAATAAAAAAACAGTTGGATGGCCAGGCCCAGGGAATGGTGGTGAATGGTTACGCATCCAGGTGGTGGCCAGTCACTGGTGGTATTTCCTAGGGCTCCCAGGTGTTTCTCTTGTACTAGCACAAGATTTGTTTAATATCTTTATCAAGGATCTGGATGAGGGAATCAAGGGCACCCTCAATGTTTTTACAGATGATACCAAGCTGGGTGCAACTACTGACCTGCACAAAGACTGCATGTTGGGATCTAGAGAGGCTGGATTGATGGGCCAAGGCCAATTGTTTGAGGTTCGTCAAGGCCAGGTGATGGATCCTGCATTTGCAACAACTGCAGGCAGCACAGCAGGCTGAGGGCAGAGTGCCTGGAAAACAACCAAGGTGAGAAGGATCTGGGGACGTTGGTTGAAGAGTTGATCATGAGCCAGGGTGTGCCCATGTGGCCAAGAAGGCCAATGGCATCCTGGCCTGGATCACCAATAGTGTGGCCTACAGAACCAGGGCAGGGATTGCCCCTGTTCTTGGCACAGGTGGGGCCACACTTCAAGTCCTGTGTCACGTTTGGACTCCTTTGGAGGAGAAATTGAGGTTGCTGGAGTGTGTCCAGAGAAGGGCAATGAAGCTGATGGAGAACCTAGAGCGTAAGACTTACGAGGTCCTGCTGTGGGAACTGGGGTTGTTTAGCCTGGGAAAGAAAGAGAAGACTTATCACTCTCTTCAACTACCTGAAAGCAGGTCTTAGCCAGGTGGGTGCTGGCCTCTTCTCCCAAGTAAAAAGTGATAGGATGAGAGGAAGTGGCATCAAGTTACACAAAGGGAGGTTTAGATTGATATTAGAGAAAATTTCTTCATGGAAAGGGTAGCCAAGCACTAGAACAGGGTGCCTGGGAACTGATGGAGACACCACCCTTGCAGGTATTTAGAAGACATGTAGGTGAGGCATTTAGGGGCATGGTTCAGTAGTGGACTTGGCAGTACTGGATGAAGAGTTGCATTTGATATTCTTGAAGATCTTTCCCAAACTAAATATTTCTGATTCTATAATGATGTGAAATTATTAGGGATTTGTCTATTATTTTACTAATTTGCTACTGTTAAATTTTCCTTATTCTTTTTCACTTCTTACTGTTTTCAATTGATCATTTTTTTTCTTACTGTATTATTATTCTCCAAGATACAATAATTCTTCTTTAAAATCTTTTCTTGCTGTTTCATTTTTCTAGCAGAGCCACAATAGAATCAATACCTGAGGGATATTTGAAATTATATTAAAAATTGCAATATTACACAGTTCATTTATCAAAAAAAAAAAAAAGGTAAATGCTGTTTAATTTCGTTATATTTTCAAATATTTTCTTTATTTTGCTTTATTTTTTGGACCATAAATCTTGGAGAGCTGCACAGAATGAATGATGCATAGGACATACCATATTTGTCACAGTAGGACCTAGGCCTATTTAGGATTATGAACATATGTCTTAATAGTGAGATATTCAGTGGAAAAACTTATTTTGTGTGGGCTAATTTTCCATATATCCTGCCTAAATCTGAACATAAGGCAATCTGAACATAAGGCTTATTAGGAAGTACAGAAATATTTGTTCTCTTTCTCATTTATCTTAAGACATCCCTGATAAGAGCAAAATAGCTCTTGTTATTCATGAGACATAATTTGGTCCTCAAAAGACTGTAATGGCTACATCACTTTTTGTATTTGCATACATTTAAGGCAGGCTAAAAATCATAATTGGAAAATTTAAGTAGCCATACATTTTGCTGAAAAAAGTTCTATCTGCTGTCATGTCAATGATATTTTGCAATATGAACTCAGATATATCAAGATAAAATAAGTTTTATTAAATTAATTAATCTTGCTGCTCATGACAATGATGAAAAGATGAAAAAAACCCAAACTTTTGTCTTCTAATCTTCTGTCTGTGTCAGTGGTAAAATTTAATATAATTGCAGTCCTTGCAGCACAGCTAATCCCTGGAGGAGCTTTCCACAGCTTCTTGCACGGATACATTTTTTTTATTAATGAAACCATTGATTTCTACTTCATAATTACCATGTGCAGAGTTCCGCAAGAATTCATTTGAAATATATGAGATTCAGACTACTTGTGAGATAGTCAGACAGCACTTTCAAGTGAATGAAAGAACGTATTTTTCACTTCCCTGAAAAATGTATCAGGACAGACATTAACAAAACAAATAACATATACAGCCACAATTTGTGTTATGTCTACTATCTGGGAGGAGCCACTGAAGCAAGGACAATAATATGACAGTTGAGTGTTGGTTTGGATGTTCACCACAATGCCACTTTACATACTTCTCACTCTGTCATTTATACAAATTTATTATTCAAATTCCATCATTAAATTTAAACACTATTTAATTTACTATATATTAATTGAATCTTTATTATAGGTACATCAGGCATAAGAGCAGTTAGATCAAATGAAAGGATCTACTGTATAAAATTTTCAGGGCACAATTGATCTGATGAGCTTTAGATGTCAATTTTCAGAGACAACCAGACAACTAAAAATGCCTTTGTCTTCATTGAGCATGGAGACAGTCTTGAATATCTGACCTTTAAGTAGATAATTTATACCACAGAAAAGGGCTGGGATTAATCTAACTTTTTGTGGGTTTCTCACATGAACATTGAATATCTGAAATTATCCTCTTATCCTCTTAGATATTTTTAGTCTGTGGAGTTGTTATTTTACTCGAATCTGGTGTGCAAAGAATCTCATTCTAGATGCCTACATTTATTCAAATTTCACCTTAAACAAAAACGTAGATATGTAAAACTTGATAAGATAAATCCCACCAGGGGCTCACATCATTTTCTAACCATATAGAAAATTACATGATGACATGGAGTAGTCAGTATCCCTATAACTGAAAGATGTGTAGGAAATATTTCTTCATTTCAATGACCAGAAGTCATGTTCCAGGAAGGAACAGATGCCCAGTTAACATAAAAATCCTGTCAAAACTTTTCAAATTACCTGAGAATTTTATTTGGCCTATAACTAATAAGCATTTAATTGTCTGAATTCACTAAAATTCTCTGATAAAGGGATGTTTTCATATGTTGCAAGGAGTAAATCTGGAAAACAGGTTATGCTTCTCCTGATTAAAACAAAAATGTTTTCATAGGACTGAAATGAAAAGAAGGTCAGATCATTTGATAAATACTTTTCAACTGAATTACACTGTTTAAAATTTTATATATTAATTTAGCAACTTTTAACAGTAGAAGTAGATATAATTTAAAGGAAACTAGCACACAGATTAACTCAGAGTTTTAAATGCTCTTTATTTCAGTCATAGTCATTATCAAGTTGAAAGCAATAGGAGATCATTTATGGACAGATTTTTTTCTTTTTTATACTGAAAATGAGCCTGACCCAAAAAGCCCCATGCGAACTGTCTTAAAACTCGTACAATTTTGAAGCAGCTGATAATTTTAATCAGGTATATTATTTATTCAAACTCAGAATTTTTTTGTTGTTGTTTCGGTGTTTTGCTGGAACACATCTTTTTCAGTGAATGTTAGTGAAAAATAGGAGATTTGTTACTAGCATAAGCAGTATAATTCATTTTCTAAATAACAAATTCACTTTTGTCCTTTAACCAAAGGGATATATAGTACTTAACCCTAAATGGCCTACCACAAACATGAATGGTCAAATCATTTATCTGCTTGCTTACACTCTTATTTTGTTTCCCATTGAAAAGTCATGCTTTGCTACTGATTAGGTCAGTGAAAGTGATTTTATTACCAGATGGTTAAAGCATTCACAGTAGGCATTTCAAGATCCACTGTGAATTTATTGTTGACAGCTAGGATGAACCTACTTGCAAGAGACTGAAATTTATAGCTGAGTAGTTAGAATATTCATCTTCAAACTAAAGCAAAGTTCTATATTACTTACAGTGTCAGTGACTGACTAATGCCTGTTTTCATGTAAAGGTCATTCTTTTTTCAATGCCAGCAAGTTTTGTGAGGAAGGAAAACCTTTTACCTACTTGGGTCACAGTTTTAGTGTTTTGGTTTGGAATGAGTTCTACATGAAACCACAGGAGAGTTAATTCAGGCACGCAAGAGTGCTTGAATATGTTCCTCCTAATTATGTGAATTCCTGGAAAATTAAGTACTCTTACAATTTTACTATTTTTTACTTCACTTTCTGAGCCTTTCAGTATTCTCACTTAGAAATACAGGGAGGATGTTCCCATGAGAAAAAACATAAATTTCTCCTAGGAATCTAAAACCCTTGCAGCAAAGATGATTTTTGCATTGAAATTAACTCATGGAAAATTGCATATTTTTGCAAGTTTCAAACAGAAACATGAATATCTTAAAGAAAAGAAAATTCCAATTACCCGAAGTAACTCTGGAGCATGTCCGTTTGCACCTCACCTAATTTACATATTTCAATAGAAAATTAACAAACAGTTACTACACAGAGAGAACAGGTCTGTTCTCACAGAAATACATTAAAGAAACCATTACCATTAACAACAACTATAACAACTGAAACTTTCATAATTTTCAGACTTGGATATGCAACATCACATTGTTTATATGCAACAATGGCCCAGCCCCAGTCTTATGGCTGGAACTGCAAAATCACATTTTTCTGAGACAAAATTTTCTTGGATAGGAAGGAAACTAGTAATCACTGCTGGTCTTTGATAACCAGCCTGCAGGAGTCAGGAGCCCAGTGCTAATGCCAGCCACCAAAATGTATCATTGAGAATGCAATCTTTCTTCATATGTAGCAAGCAGATAAGCTTGTCCACGTTTTTGATTTGTCATATTACCATCACTTTGCCTTTACATCTCTAGACATACCTTCATAATCCTGTGAAAATAGTTAAGGTCCAATGCATGCCCTCTCCTGAATTTAAGAGCAGCAGTGTGCCTTTATACAGCTTTATACAGCTTGTGTAAGGTACAGGGAAAACCTGTGCCATTGTGTCTTTTCCATCTCTTCCTAGAGTGTAATATCCACAAAACAAAGAAACAGAAATTATCTGTTACCATAAAACTCTTAAATATTTTACCAGTATAATTATGCTGGCATTATAGTCAACCATATTGATTTCAGTGATTTGACAAGCACAAGAAGTTACATTGGCCAAAGCATGAAATGTTTTGATAATTGTATCTGTTTCATGGTTTTCCCAGGATAGGAGGCTGATGAAGACACATTCTTTCTTACCCTGATCTAACAGAAGGAGTTTCTAGGTTGCTCTGTGTAACTCACAGTAAGGAAATACAGCTTCTTTTCAAAGGAAAAAGGTAATGTTTCAGAGATAGTAGTATAATAGTATAATACAATATTATTGACACTAAAATCTAATTCCTTTCAGTAAATTAGATTTTAGTGTCAATAATATTGTATTATACTATTATACTACTATCTACAGCTGTAGATCAGGTAGGATATTTCCTTAGAAAGACACTCATGTGCTGTTCTGAAATTACCACAATTTCATCGGGGAAGGAAGGAAACAAGAAAGAGAGGGAGAGAGGATTGGAGGAAGAGAGGGAGGGTTTGTCACAAACACAATATTTTTATTTGTAATAAGATACATATTTTTCATTTATCTCAGAGAACTCAAGATACTCCAGACTACTTTTGAGAAAAAAGGGTTCTCTCCTTTTGTTTTCCAAGGGAAAAATCCCACAGAGGATATTTTTACTTCATTTTAACCTTTAGAGATGCTTGCACTTCCTTAGTGACCTCACTTAACCAGCTTTCTATCTCATGTCTCCTGCTGATACCTCCTGCAAAAAGCAGTTGGTGGGTTCATTTGCAGAGTAATAAATGCTGTCTCCCAGCCTGCAAGAAACTGATTGAAAGAGATTACCTCCTAACAGTGCTTGTTAGCTATGATTGACATATCAATATGAGACACACTTTTATTTTCAACCCTGTCCACCCTCAATTTCAGACAGAAAGGCATTCTAAAGGCACTGAAAATAACTAATATAAATTCTTTCTGTAAAGATTGCTATGAGTTTTCATGTGTCTCAGCATTATAATTTCGCCCTCATTTATCTCACTTTTTTTTTTGCTACAAGTCAGTGTGTCCTATTATTCCCAAGCTTTCTCTGTCTTAAAGGATATTTTAACTGCCTTTTTAAAAAGAGCAAAGCTAGGGCTTATTGCTGTCAGTTTTCTTTCCATGCACCAAGTTCAGAATCAATCCAAGAATTGATCAGTAAACAAATAAAATATATGAGATGGGATTATTACCCAAATGCACCCTAGTATTGCTTGACAGATGACACAGATAAATAAGCCAAATAGAACAAAGGTGCAGGCAACTACTCAGTCCAAAGTCTGTGTAATATGATGATCATATTTTATTTGGGAAATTTCACTGACATAGCCTGTCTTGGGTTATGGAACCAAAAAAATGTGTATTCTATTTCATCTGTTGAAAGCAGTTGGAGAAATGTTGTTTTTTTCTTTATCTCTTGTAACTGGGGGGTGGGGGG